>BHFT01021966.1:0-40343 GCA_004320025.1 Laticauda laticaudata
CTTTCTCAGCTTCCTCCTGCACATTCTTATCCGGATGAAAGCTTCTTTGTGGCGGCCATTGCTGACCGCCACTCCACTGCTTTCGGAAAAGGGAGTTAAGTCAGCTGATGAGGGGGGTTGCAATTCCCCCGGACCCCTGCTGGATCTCCCCTATCTTCAGTTACCTCTACGGGGTAACAAAAGCCTCCAAATCCAGCTGGATCGAGGGCACTCCAGCGGCAAGCACAGCAGAAACTGCACACAATCACGGATTCCTACCACCGCCAAAGCCTTGCAAACCGGAAGTCTCATAGAAAAATATTCTTAAACATGGAGATCCCATCATTATGGCCTTTATCTGTTTTTGGAAGCATTATAGAGATAACTAATGATAATTGGATAGCTATTTAGCCCTACAGTGCTACAGAATACTGGGATATCATGGGATATTAATTAATCAGATTAAGTCATATTTAAACAGTATTTATTTTTATTTTAAATATTAAGCATAGATCATTCAGAATGCTATAGCTAGTGATTTATCAACTTAACATTTATGTGTCAAATATAGATCACAGTTCATCAATCTGATGATCCTAAGTAAGTTTACTTGTATTCATTTCTCTTTTGGACCATGACAAACAACCCATTTTTCTCTCTCTAACAGTTCATGGCTATAATCCTATGTGAAAATTTTAAAACAACAAAGGCATTTCCCCATATTAACATTTCTAAATAGCAATGTGTTTGAACTCAACACATTTATTGATTAGAGGGCAGGATCCATAAAAATGGTTTTGCAAAGTCAAAAAAATCAGTGCAGAGCACACTTTTCCAGACTGGGCCAACAATTGAGAAGGTAACTGCTGCACACATATTCGTATAGGAAGATACCCGGAACAAGGCTTCTTAAATTGATTTGAAAGTATGTGTATTAATATACAGAAAGAAGCAGCCATTCTGGTACTGTAGCCCCAAGCCATGAAATATTCTTCTTTATTTAGCAGGTGTCTTATTAGTTACATAAAGAGCTAAGAATTATCCCAGTGTGATGGGTCTCATGTTGTTTTCTCTTTCAATTATGAATGTTGGATACCTAGAGCTAATTTTAGCCAACATGCCCTTCTCTTTTTTTGTATTCAGCATTATGGTAACTCTTAAACTACTCCTGGGAATCCGCAGTGGGGAAAATAACATTTTCTTTTCACTACCTCTTTCCAATCCTAACTCTAATAAAATACAGATCTCATTTCAGAGATCAGCTGAGATAATTCTACATACGATAGTTTTAGCATTAGAAAGCATTATGAATAGTAAACTAAAGCAGAGCACTTGGTGGTCTGGCATGGAGAAAAGAATATCAAGCTACCTGTGAAGAGGAAGTCATGAAACCATAAAGAGAAATTATGAATTATTTTCCTTCAAAGTACCTTGTTAGAGTTTAAGTATCAGAAGGTCACCCTGGTGGAACAATAACAAGGTCTGAGGCTAAAGACCAGAAAAATTGCTTAACCTAGGATCTTTAGGTCAATCATAAGGAAATGAGCCATAAGAAAGTACTAGTGACAATTCAGGAGAAAGAAAAGTCCAATCCAAAGATTTGCAGGAAAAAACTAGCAGTCAACTAATAACAGGTTTTTGGACAGAAATGGTATCTGGCATAGGATAATACCGCTCACAAGATTTGTTTTGAAGTGTGGATATCTTGCTTTGGAGGCAATATTAATGCAACTAAGCAAAATTTGTCCTTCAAGAGATATAGATATTCACTCACACATTCTTTTTAAAATAGGCACACTGGTTATTTGTTCGTGGGGATAGCACATATACATATGAAAAGCATATATATAAAAATAAGTGAACATTCATGTACAGCAGTATGAAGAGAATTGCATATATGCAAAGGATGTTTTCTATTATTAATATGAGAAGAACTATTAAGAAAAAGGACTTAAGTGTTAAAGACATTATCTCAATTTCTGCTTGGAAAACTGCTATTTTACCATAGTCTAGTCCTAATTATGCTTTGTGTGCCTTTGAACTAGTCTGAATTCCCAGTGACTACATAATCAACTCCCTGCAGTTTTCTTGACCACATTCTCAGAAGTGGTTTGCCATCATCTTCCTCCTAGACCTGAGAGACAGACTGATTGGCCCAATGTGACTGAGAAGGCTTTGTGCCTAAGGCAGGACAAGAACTCACAATCTCCCAGTTTCTATTTTGATGTCCTAACCACTACACTAAACTGACCCCGTAACCATACTTATTGGCAGTTCTTATTCATACCAACAACAGTTCAAACTATGCTTTATTATGAACATTTGTTTTCCATGTTTTTATTTACTTACATTTTCCTATATGAGATGGATTGCAGAGTTTTGTGGTAACACACTTTCCTACAATACTTTCCTGAAAGTATTTGTTACTACCTTTGGAATGTTTAAAGAAAAGGTTTTTAATTGATTTTACAGTTATTTTAATTGGATAATCCTAAATGGGAATCCACATTGGTACTCTCCAGATATGTTAAGACAATGCTGTCAAACTCCCAGTCCGTGGGCTGGATGCGTCATGTGCTGGCCATGCCCAAACCCCGGTTTAGCGAAGTTGGGGGAAAGTCCTGATATATCACATGACACTGCCATGATGATGTAACTTTGACAGCCCTGTGTTAAGACCTCCCTTCCAGATTTCCTGGATAAAAATTTCAGTGACTTTTTGTGAGTTTACAGAAGAATTCTAAGAACTTCAACTTAAGAGAAAGTGACTGAAAGAACTGTTAATAACTGCATTAGTTGTCCAGCTCCTGAGTATCAAAGCCACAGCTAGACTTTCCAACAGTTGACTAGAGGAAAGTTTTTTTCATAAAACCTTGCCTTCCACTGGAGCCAAGTATTGAATCAGTAGCTTCTGAAATGAGCCTCCCAGCCTCTCATCTCTTTGACCTAAAAATGCCATCCAGAGGCAAGAAAATAACTGGGCTTACCCAGAGGTGGGATTCTATCAGTTCGGACCAGTTCTATAGAACCGGTTGTTACAATTCTGCGCAATTCAGAGAACCAGCAAATCATACCACTAGCTGGTCCCTCCCCACCCACCCCACCCAGGAGGCTTCCCTGAGGCCCAATCAGGGTAGTATTCAGAGGCTTAGGAGAGGGCGAAGTGGCCTGAGAGCAGAGCTGAAATCCTTCCTTAGGATTTTACCCATCTGGGAAGGATGGAAGGCTGAGTCAACCTTGAGCCTGGTGAGATTCGATCTGCCAAATTGCCAAATTACAGGCAGTTGGTTGCAGCAGAAGTAGCTTGAATACTGCATTCTAACCACTGTGCCACTGAGGCTCTTGTAATGCTAATGTGTTAATGTGATCGATTTTATTTTGCATTGTCAATTTTAAATCTGAATATGGATAAATTCAATAATTTATAATTGATTATTATATATTTTAAACCATATGAATATTAAAAGCACCTTCCCAAATATGTAACTGATGATATAATATTCTCAAAGTCCTATAGTGCACTGGAATAGTTACAATGTGGTGTTTATTTGATATATATGGTAATTTTCAGCCAATTAACTTTATATTCAATCAGGTTCATTTTCAAGGTTTAGTAGGACCTTTAATGATACTGCTCTTCATACAGTTTACCTAGACTTCAGTGTACTCGTTAGGGAAATTTTAGCTGGATTAACACCCTAAAAGAAAATGAAGATAAAAGGGTGAAATAACTCTTCAGTGTATTATAATTAGGGAGTGAACTCTGATTTCTTTAATGGGCACTAATCTAAGAGGTTGTGCAGATCTTTAAAGGGACATTTCACTTCATTGCAAGCTTGAGTGCAACCCACTTTGAAACCAAACCACAAGGCAGGGCCACTTTTCTAACTAGGAGAGAGATCAAGCAAGGCTTGTTGCATTTGGATCTAAAATATCAAAGGAAAGTTACAGCATTTATTTATTTACTTACTTACTTACTTACTTACTTACTTACTTACTTACTTACTTNTACTTATTTATTTTGTCAAGCAATTATAAGATAACAGGTATAAGTATAAACATAGTTATGAATACATGAAATGGATACATATAAGAAAAAGAAAAAGAAACTATAGGGCAGGGACGGTAGGCCAGTTGGTGCGCTTATGCATGCCCCCTACAGACTTCTTAGGAAAGGGGTGAGGTCAATAGTAGACAGTCTAAGTTGGGGTTTGGGGAAGAAACCACAGAGTCAAGAAGAATATTCCAGATACTGACCACTCTGTTGCTGAAGTCGTATTTCCTGCAATCAAGTTTGGTGCACATTATATTTACCTATCAGCATTATATTTACCAATCAGCATTATATTTACCGATCAGCAGCTTCTTAAAGAAACTGCAGCTTTCCCACATCCTTATAAAAATAAGTGCTTCCAATAAAATAGAATATTTATAGTTTGGTATTGGTGCTCTCTGAATTTGGTTGTTTCTTGGAGACATTTCATTACCCAAACTAGGTAACATCATCAATGCAGTTTGGATAATGAAACATCTGCAAGAAACAGCCAAGCTCAGAGATCACCAAGGACCCCTTAAACATGTGTTTTTATGCATTTAAAGAAGCAGCCATAGGTGGGGAAGTCTTACAAAATGTAGAGGAAGAAAAAGAAACTTCTCTAGTATCTCTAGGGACTTGACTTGTTTCCTGTTTCCTGTTGTTTGCAGACCAATCCTCATAAGCTAATCCTTAGCTAAGAATTTGTTAGATTTGGACAAATATTTTTCAAACAATATTTGTTCTTTGCTTTAGTTAATGTTATTTGGAGTTATTTCTTTCTGACTGGAAGCAATGAAGTGCTTCCAGTGTTGAGTGTTTGATATAACACAGTAGAATGTTGAGCGTTTGATATTGATGTGAATTCACAAAAGTAAATGAATAATTTGTCATTATGATTATTATTGCTTCAACTGTTACTGAGCCATAAGCAGTTTCCAACCTGCATTTTAGATGAATCCCCAAAAGCTTCTGCAGATGGTTTTCTTTTAATTTTCCCAAAATATTAGCTTTTTTTTTTATTGTGAAGAATTGTTCTCCTCTGTATAGTAGTATCTTTACAAGTTTCTACCAAACTGGTGGCTTTCCTATTTTATATCTTCAATTTCTTATGTGTTAGTACACAGCAGTGCTGTGCCATTACTGAAATAATCCATCACTGGGAAATCTTTAATTGCTATCCAATTATCTGATATTCTAAACTTTAAAAAATTGGCCGAGAAGCAGAGTAGGTATCACTGATTTTAATTCAAATTGCTTTTGAGTAATTGCATATAGGATCAAACATCAGAGTTTACAGTGAATAATCAGTGTGTTGATAAAAACAATTTCTGAAACTGAGAAATCAATTGACATTTTTAATCAATGCACTTTTTATAATCTGGTCCCATACAGATTAAATAATATTTCAGTACAGAATATTTGGGTGCTTATAAAGAGAGTTAGATAACTTAATTCAGAATCTATTATCAATAGCCTTTTGTTAAGGTTCAGTGGTAGCACCCCAGAGGAAATCCATATTGTAATGAAAATGCTTATTATAATGCTCAATAAAGGAGAATATATGTAGTGCAGGATTGAACTATTGAGTCCTTGGTGCCCTCTTGTTTTCTTGTAAACATTTCATTACCCAATTAGATAGCATCTTCAGTGTTTAGAAGGGAGTGGGGTTTGTTCCCTGTTTATTTACAGTGACTTGCCCTATCAGTGCTGGTGGGGTGTTGTTTGTTCCTTGGTACCTCCTTCATGAGGCAATTGTTTACTGTTTCATTGTTTTCTGAGTTGATAGTTCCTTGGTTAGAGTATTGCTTATTGTTTTATTCTGTTTTGTGTTGCTCCTGGCATTAATCTCTGCTTATCTCGGTGTTAATTTCTGCCCAAGAGATGTTCTGGTCTTTTGTTTCCTTTTTAGCTTTTTTATTGTCTCATTTGAATGGTGTACAAATGTTGTTTATCCCTATGTGCTTGCTGATGTCTAGGAATTCCCTACTGTTCCCATTTTCAAACACTAAACCTTCCAAAGTTTACAACTTTGAAACATGATCGTTTGAACTGTATAAATGGTGAGAAGAGGTCTGATTTAGAGTTTGGTCCATTTGAAGGTAAGGATATCATTTGAATATGTCTGCTCTCCTTTTTTCTCTTTATCTTTTAGTGATCTAGACTACTAGTCAATCAAACTGGCATAGTCAGCACTGGCTAGTGATGGCTTTTAAAATTTTGAAGCAAACAAGGATTTTCATAGTTTTTCTTGCCAAACATTAAACTATGCATGTAAAGCAATGAGGGAGCAAGCACTTTAAAATACAAATACATAATCTGAGAAAGAAATTAGGAAAGCCGTATTCCAAAGAATATTATTATAAACTGTACAGTATGCAGTTTAATACTGAGATTTTTCAGTTACACCATGTTCAGTTTTAAGCAGATTGATTCATCATGCTTATTATCACCTATTTAAACTCAAGTAAACTAACCTTCTCAAACTAACCAAGCACTAAAACGTTAATATAAATGGTATGCCTATTTTAATTGCATGACACAGTTCATGTAATTTAATGCTAGTAAGATCCCTTGCTTATAAACAGAAAACATATTTCACTAGCTTGTATATATAGTATAATGTGAACTGGAAATATAATTTCCTCAATAAACTTCATCATCTTCCATGTGTTTGCAGACTTGGTGGTGAAAAAAACCTTAGACATGTAACAGCTATGCATCTGTAAAATATCCAGTTAATTTTATATACATATACACACGCACAAAAAGGAACACATGATGTATATCAATATAGTAAACTCTTTATTTCAATTTAGCTGTGCCAAAAAGATCAATACAAACTACCTAGATCATGACCATGATGGAATTATTTCTTCACCGAGATGGACGGGAAACATCTATGACATTTTCATTAGTCTAGAAGGCAGAAACATCTGGTTCCTTAGTTCATCTCATCAGCAGGAGAGTCTGCAGCTGATTAAAACGCCCCTCAATAGTAGGGGTTACCATAATCAATGAGAATTACTAAACATGGTTTCAGGGGACTGGTGTTAATTTGGCTTGGCAAAATAATATGCAATTTTTAAAGGAGTGCGTGTCAATTAGTTGTATAATTTGATATGATATGATTGGCTTTGCACAAGGAAAAACAACAGAGTTTGTTATTGGTCTATGCAGTTCAAGAACTAAAAGGTGCCACTTAATAGTACACAGTTTGAATTTGCAGCTTGAAAATCTAGTTCAAGATCTAATTACAGTGGAAGCTAAAAGTATTCATTTTTTTCTTCAGAAAAAAAATATTATTTTGATTATCATGCTATTAATTCTTGATCTGTTATTATTCAGTCAGCACTTTAATCAATTTGGTTATTTGGATTTTATTTATTTTGTGTATCATCAGGACTTTAGTAAAGTGAAAATGTGAAACTAGTAATAGTAACACTGTCCTCTTCATGAGTAACCTACAGGTCTCACATTCAGGTTTTCATTCATTCCTTATTAGCTTTCTCTCCACTCTGACTACGTATTATGCATTTGATGACTATAGGCCAGTCCCACTGCACTTACGGATGCAAAGAGGATGTAAAACGTTAAAAAAAGCCTGCCATCCGTTGGAAAACGCTATGCATCCGTTGTGTACTCACTGCATACGTGTTTCATATGGTCTATCCATCGAGCATCCGTCCACTGAGACTTCATCCACCACAAAGAGTTTTGAGCTGCCACAAAACTTTGTGAACGGATGAACTTTCCACCGCTATTGATGTACATCTGTGACATATACGGGCAACAACATTCTATGTCCGTTATCATCCATTACACATCCAGCTGTATCCTCTCTGCATCCTCTGGCCATCCCCTCAACTCACATCCATGCAGCTGAAAATGGAAAGAAGGAGGAAAGAGAAGGTACATGGAACATCTACACAGCGTTAGTAGCACAGAATAGAAAGGATGTAAGCGTAATGCATCTCATATATAAAGGATTAAAAACGGACAAAACATTTGTATCTGGGATATATCTCATATACTTAGGAGTCTGCAGTATGTCTAGAGTATGTAGAAGGACACCTAGCGGACAACCAATATTTCCTATAAAAAGGGGAGAAAATCATCTGGATCTCAGTATGAGTCCAGCAGCCGTAGTGTACAGACCTCTTCACCCTTGGTTTGGTCTTCAAACATCATCAATTGTTCTCCACCATGGATCATGACACAGTCCACATGATAGCTGCGCTCATTCATCACCAGAACCAAAACCTGTTCAGACTGTTTCAACTTTTATACAGAAAGGAGAAAAGGAGACGTCCAAGAGCTTGTGTGGGTCCAAGGATGGATTGTGAGAAGAATGGAGTTTGGACTGTATGACCAGTTGATGGTGGAGCAGAAGATTGATAGACCTCTGTGCAATTCCATCACTTCATGAGGAATACACCAGCCATGTTTGACGAACTTGTAGAGTGTCTGAGACCCAGGTTGAAGCCTAGCCCCAAATTCCATCCATCCTGGACCCTGGACTTGAAAGGTGGCACTGAACTCTGGAACCACATATAGAAACATGCAGTATGCATGGAGGGATGCCACACAAACAGCATCAGCAAGTGTCAAGAAGTGGTGCAGGCCATCATTGAAGAATACGTGGAGGAGCTTTCCTCAAGTGCCCCACCACTGACAAGGCTGGAGGAAAGTTGCAGAAGAGTGGTATCAGAGGTGGAAAACTTTCCCACACCGTTGGAGCCATAGATGGGAAGCACGTGGCCTGCAAAGCTCCAGCCAACTCAGGGTCCACTTATTTCAACTACAAGGGCTGCTTCAGTATCATCCTCTTTGCCATGGTTGATGCTGACCACAAGTTCATCTACATCGATGCTTCAGGCAACGGGTCAGCTTCAGATGGCCAGGTATACAACGCTAGTGAACCTCAAGGATGGGCTGGAACGCAACCTCATCATGGGTTTTCCAGCATCCAAACCCCCTACCCATGACACACAATGATGTGCCCGACTTCTTCATTGGTGATGACGCGTTCTCCCTCAGAACCTACCTCATGAAGGCTTGTACACTTCAAGATACCTCACCCGTGAAAAAGAGGATCTTCAACTACAGGCTGTCCATGGGAAGACGGGTGGTCTTTGGCATCCTGGCCAACAGGCCTTTGCATCCTGGCCAACAGTTCCAGATACTTCTCCCACCCTGCAGCATGACCCAAAGACTGTGAGGAGCATCGTGGAAGCTTGCTGCATCCTGCACAATCCCATGCGCACCTGCTACCCAGTGTTGCAGAACAGACTTGTCGACCGTCAACAAGGGAATGGGGACATGGAGCCTGGTGATGGAGACAAGGACAAAACCTGATAGACACTGTGGATGTGCAAGGCCCAACAGAGCTTCACGTGAAGGGAAGAAGCAGCGCAACCTCCTGAAACACTGGTGCAACCCCCAGCTGGAGCAGTGGAGTAGCAAGAAGACAGGATGGTAGAATGCTTAATGGATGCTTCCTTGAGCCTGTCTCATCACACTGATGAGATTGTGCCATGTATGTTGAGTGGTCCTAAATGAATAGGGCATTAATAAAGAGTTTTGTTTATTTTAAAATGTGTGATCAATGAATAAATTGTTATTGATAAAAAGGATCCATATGTGTGGCAGCTGGGATGGTGGACCATACATACAGTCCCACTATGCTTGCACTGGAGGTTTATCTATCCACAACTATCCTTATCTATCCACAAGCATGCAAGGCTTAACCATTTTTTAAAATGTTTTCACCAACATTTTATTAAGGTAAAAAAATGAGCCAAGTGTCTCAAGCAAAATAACCCTTATTAAACTTTCTTAACTTTAATGACTTTATTAAATAAGCAAAATGAACCAAGTAACTGAATTAAGTGTGTCAAGCAAGAGATAACCTTTATTAACTTTCTGAGGGAAACTTTATGACTTTATTAAATAAGCAAAATGAACCAGCTAAAGTGTCTTAAAAAAGGTAAACTTAACAAGTAAACAACTCAGTCTCTGACACTATTCTCAGTCACTCTGAGTCATGTCCATCGTCTCAGCTGTTAAGCGGGCAGGGACTGTGGAGGTGGCTGTGGCTTGAGTGCTGGTCTGAGGCACCATTGGGGTGCTTGGCCCGAGGGTACAACAGGGGATGGTGTGTTCTAGGAAGCTATCTGAGTGCTAACTCAGTCCGTGAGGTTGAGAAGTCCCTTCATTAAGGACTTGAGATGTCAGGCGCAATACTGAGGACAGATTGTCCATTGACGGGCTTGGCTGTGGGTGGAGGAAGGAGGAGTGTAGTGGGGCTGTCTGGTATGCAGCTGGGTGAGGAGTGGTGTCTGTGGTGTGCGATGAACCTGGGCCTGGACTGGGAAGTTCTGTTTTTGCTGTGGGAAGTCCTGGTAGTCATAGCCCTTGGTAGGTGAGGGGCTGTTGAAAGCCATGGAAGGGCTGTGACATCGCCTGGGGTGGAGGAGCAGACCTGGACTGGTTAGGAGCAGCTTCAGCTGGGCCTTGAGGGTTGTGCAGAAGTGCTGTGATCTCTGCTTCATCACCTGGTACTGGGCCTTGGGAAGGTTCCTCAGGATCTGGCTCATGTAGGTGATGAAGCTGTTCTGGACCAAGGATGCTCTGTCCAAGTGGATCAGCTGAGAGAGGAGTTCTGTGCTGGTCTTCATTGTATCCCTGATCTCCAACAGCACACTGTGGTCCTGGCCCTCCAGTCTGCCTTTCTGCCTGCATCCTCTGGAGCTGGGGATGGGGTTGGGGATGGGTTGGCCTCTGGTGGCTACTGCTTCTTCCCCCATTTGTGACAGCAGGGCATCATCCTCCACGGGATCCTCCAAGTCTGCCAGCATGGGGAGTGCAGCTGTCGGGGGGGTCTCTGCCGTGGGGCCCTCTGAAGACACCTGCCTGGACAGGCTCGCTGGCTCCTGCTGGAAGAGGACTGCCTGTCTGTGGGCTGTCTGAGGGAGAGGGGTGTCAGAGGGCTTCTCCTCGTGGTGGATCTCGACTTCCAGGAAACTGCACTTGGCCATGACATAACATCTCCCAGTCAGTGAGCTTGACAGCAGCCTGCCCGGATTTCTTGAGGTGTAGCTGCCATACCAGGTGTGCATGTGCTTCCACCATCCTAGGAGTGTACCCCAGGCTCTCTGCCTTGTCTCTCCAAGCTGCCTGCTTCTTCTTGGTGTCCCGATACAGTCTGTGCGCCCTTTCTCCAGAGAATACTCATTCTGCCTCAGCCATTCAAGCACCTCATCCTCATGCTCCTTGGAAAACAAGTGTACTGTTTCCTCTCTCCCTTCTGCTTCCCTTGCCTCTTCCTCCCTCTGGCAGGGCTTCAGCAGGGCCTTCAGGGGCTGAGCAGCAGGGCCTTCAGCAACAGGGCTTTGAGGCCCTTGGGGCTGGTCCACCACAAACAGCAGCAGCAACAGCAGCAGCTTCAGAGTCAATGCCAGGGGATGGGATGCTGGTTCTGTCCTTCTTGCCAGGGCTGGAACGAGTAGGCATGGCTCTCTTTCTTGCCTGACTGACGAACCATGGTGTTCCTGCAAGATGTATGTGGCACGTCTTTCCCTGTATGCTGACTGCATGCATGCGTGCTGCATCTTTTATATCCTCGGAGCTGATGCAATTCATACTCCCCGCATGCGCAGTGAACGCTTGCATCTGATATATATCTGCGCTGCATCCACTTTGTTTCCTATAGGCGTCCGTGATGCATCCACTTCATCCGCTATGCATCCGCTTCAAAATTCTCCCCGGAACCTTTCAGAGGTGTCATCCGCTTCCATCCGCTTGCATCCGCTAGGCTTCCTATGAACATCCGTTTAACATCCCCACTACATAACCCACGTCCGTTCTTTTCCGTTCTTTTCCATTCTGTTTATGCAAATTTTCACCACTTTTTGGAGCAGATAACAACGGATGGAGCAACCCCTGAAATGTTGCTCGTCCACTGTGTCCTTTATGCATACGTTTTGCATCCGTCGGCCAGTGGGATCGGGCCTTAAATCTGTGTTCAGGTCAACCATTAAGAAAGGGGAAACCAGATTCTGAAGCAGAGGGAAGTTAGGTGTGTCCAAACTCTATTGAATTTAGAGTGCCTACTTGTGAAGATTTAAAGGGCCTTTGAAATATTTGCATTTCTCTGACCAGTGTTTGTTAAAATGGATATATAATAATTTAAACAATATAAAGCATTCTAGTAAATTTCCTCTTCATAACTTGACAGGATTGTATAAATGATCAAATTAGGCCAGGTGACAGTTTAATCATTTATTTGGAAGATAGACTTGATAGATTTATACTTGCATTCTATGGATTCTAGTATTTTTATAAAGGAATATCTATTTTCTAAAATACATTCTATCTATTTTCTTCAACCCCATTCGCAATTTTGTCAGGAACTTTCATTTTCCTCTTAGTCATCTATTTCCTTCCTTTATAATTTTTCTCAGAGAAAAATTGTTTTACCTACCCTTGATTTTTTTGGTCACTTATTCTAGTTATACATATCTTTGTAATCCATTATACTAATATGATTACACTATAGATATTAAAAGCATGACAAATAAACTGCATGCTTTCCAAAATATGATTATATATAATTAAAGCAGAAGGGACATCAAGACAGGCATTAAATGGACAAAGTATCACCATAATTTAGTGAAGGGTACTAATGGAGGAGCCAAGTTGATCTAATGCTTGAAGTGCTGGACTGGGAATGAGGAGGTTTGAGTTCTAATCCTACGTTAAGCATGAAAGCTTAATAAGGGAATTTAGGTCAAACAATTTTTCTCAAGATTAATTTGAATCCATCAGGAAAAAAAAACATTGGAGTAATTGCCTACTTATTTTTATAAATCCAAACCTACATGTCGTTAAAATTGTAACTGTAGGGATGTATAAAATCAAAGGCAGATAATGGCCCAAATTATACGTAAAGTATGCTTTGCTTCTCAGACTTTGGAAGTTAGTATGTTTTGTCTTGCAACAATGTCTGGAGAATCTCTAGCTATGTAATAATACATGCTTAAGAATAGCTCTTTGCTTAAATGTTAAAAAAAAGGTCCTTGTGGCATCTGATCAATTAATGTATTATGAATGTAATCTTATGGATTGGATTTGCATGCATATGCATCTTTAAGGTGGAATATAATACATTTTGCTATGAAGACCAATCAAGGTATTAAGGTTTCTTTTACAAACCAAATAGTTTTTAATTGATCCATTTTTAAACAGACAAACAAAATAATGTAAAATAAAAATAAACAATTTACCATATGCAAAACAAAAAGAAAAAACTGTGTGTGACTTAACATAAAAAAACAAACAAAATGTAATTGCAACTACATTGCATTCCAAGTTCACCTGACATTGTGAACCTTCAAAAAGAAAATTAAGCTTTTAATGTTCAAAAAGTTTCCCAGTAGGAGAAATTATATGACATATTCTGATTAACCAAATGTATAATTTTCTCAAAAATAGCTAAAGCACAAATCTCTGAAATCCAGTCTTTATGCCTGGATTATTATTTTGCAATTATTAAAACATTTTGTTCAGAATATGTTATATTGCAAGTAGTCAGTATATAGTTCAGTACAGTATACATATCTTTAAAAACAATTTTCTCAATTATAGACATTTTTATGAAATTGTACATTGGATAGTTGAATTGTATCTTTTTAATTCTTTTAAATCCAAGCATTCTTTTGGACAGACAATTTGGCATTGGATGTCTTTAGTATTTCCTTTTGCTGGTTCAAATTATAATAAAAATGCATTCTTTCATTGGATTGGTGATGGATTTCTAAAGTAATGAGATTTTGACCGAAAAATAACTTGTTGGCAAATGGTGGCAATTGGCATTATAGTTGCCATAAACGCATTTCAGGGGCAGAAAGGAAAGTGGAGGCCTAGAAGATGTCCTTTATATCTGATGACTAGACAGCATCTTTCTTCAACTTGAGAATAAATGCTTACTGCTGGACCAAACAATATTTCTGAAGCATAAGAAGAAGAAACTGTGTGTGGGGGGGAGATTCTGAAATATGTATCATGTAATAGAGATTGTTTTTGTTCAGTTGCTAAGTCATTTTCAACTCTTTGTAACCCCAGGCACCATAGCACACCAGGCTCCCTCTCCTCCACTGTTTCTTGGAGTATGCCAAAACTCATGCCACTATGTCAATGACACTATCTAACCATCTCATTTTCTCTTCTTCTTTTGCCTTCAATCTTTTCCAACATCAGGGTCTTTTCCAATGAGTCAACTCTTATTAGGTGGCCAAAGGATTTGAGCTTCAGTTTCAATATCTGTCCTTCCAAAGAACATTAGGATTGTTTTTTTTTAGGATTTACCGGTTTGATTTTCTTGCATCCAAGGACTCTTAAGAGTCTTCTCAAACACAATTATTAGAAGGCAAACACTCAAATCAAATATACTTTCTGAAGTAAGCTATAACAGGAAGATAAGGAGAGATACAAAAACCAACCAGCTCATCCATCTCCAAGCATGGATGTAATGTCCTGAAGAATAGAATAGAACAATAACAGAGTTTTGGAAGGAACTTGCAATCTTCTACTCCAACCACCTACCCAGGCAAGAAATTCTATACCATTTTAGTCAAATAGTTATCAATCTCTTTTTAAAAACTTCTAGTGTTGGTGCACCCACAACTTCTGGAGTCAAGTTGTTCTGCTAATTATTTGTTCTAACAGTAAGAAAAAATTATCCTTGGTTCTAAGTTGCATCTCTCCTTAATTAGTTTCCATCCATTGCTTCTTGTCTTGCCTTCAGGTGCTTTGGAGAATAGGTTGATCCTCCTTCTCCTTGGGGCAGCCCCTTAGATATTGGAAGACTGCTATTATGTCACTCCTGGTCCTTCTTTTCATTAAACTAGATATATTGAATTCTTGCAGACATAACCAATTCCTGCAATTAGCAGGAATTGGATATTAGCAGATATAGTATTATCAGCATCAGTTCTTCAACTTCAAGTGTATTGATACCTAAATGGATGTAACTTTAAAAAACCCCACAGCTCACCTTGAAGATTCCAGTCAAACAAACCAAATTATGCTCCTCTATCTATTTATTCATTCCTTCATTCAATGTGTGACTCACTGCAGTCTACTATGACTCCTGGCAGTTTAACAAATATACAGGACATAAAATATCCATGGCAAATATAAATAATGAATCAATACGTAAATAGCAATCCCACAACAAAACAATTGCTTTATAAAAATCTAGACAGCAGCTGTTCACTCTGCAAAGGCATTTTGGAAGAGCTCTGCCTTCAGCACCTGCCAAAACAAATACACAGAAAGGGCCAACCTGATCTCAGTCAAGACGCTGATCAAAAGAGCAGGATATGCCACTAAAAATTAATGCATCCAAGGTTTATTCTCTCCCACTACACAAACACACACACATACACACAAACAAATATCAATATCAATATGAATAAAGTACTACCAAAAGTTGTCCCCAGGCCAATCATGTTGGTCAGGTCAAATGCATTCCTGAAGGAACCTAATGCCAAGTGCATGAGGCTTTGTAACTGAATATTTCATTTGAAGGTCTGTTCATGCCAATGTAAGGCCCAAAGCACAGGTTTAATGTGACCTTATAAGGCATTTTGAATCAATTGCCTTAATTCTGCATGAACTTCGTATGGAGTGCACTGCAGGAGTCCAATGAAGAGGATATGAATTACAGCAGGCAGCCTTCTGCATTTGTTCTAGCCACAATTTGCACATGAACTTTGGGTAAAAGTCCCACTGACCATGGCCTCTACTTGCACATCAGCAATAGCTATGGATTTAGGAAGAACATATTTGCCAGACAGAATTATAATGGTCTTAGATATCAATTTATCCCATCCTGAAACAATCAATGATCTTTCCAAAAGAGTCAAGCTAATATTAAGCAATATCTAAACTCAAGACATACATTCCTATGATATTATTTTGAACTGGCCCTATGTCCTCTAGCACCACTTTCAGGGCCAAGGAAAGGTTAACATTCTAGTCCTAGGTATCCTTTTGAATGGCAGGGAAACTATAAGGATAATAATACAATTAGGATAATGCAACAATAATAAAAAATATCTGCCAGCAGCATTGACCTAAAAGTCACCCATATGAGGCATTCTCAGTACATTAAGGCATATTATAAATGCTTATATAGCCACAGTAAAGATAAATTTTACTTTTACCCCAAGGAGTTTATTAATCCAATAAAATAGTTTTTAAAAATCAGGGTTAGCATGTGGGTTAACAGAAGCACTTACAATTTTAAATTGAGAAACCAAAACAATAAACTTCTAAGTCAAGGGATATGCTTAGATATCAGGTTGTAAATACAGTAGTAATGCACAGTCTTGTGAATTTCTTTAAACTTCATCTCAAAGTAACTTCATCTCTCATCTTCTCCATTGGCCACTCAGATCTTTTCTTTTTTCCAAGAAGCTGGCAAAACTGAAAATGAAATCAGTCTTTACTGTGTGGGCAAATTCAGGAACACTTCAACAGATTGCCTAAAATAAAGGCAGGGAGAAAATGGTGTGCCGAAATAAAAAATATAACAATGTTTTGATAGATTCCACTGCCTCTTTTCTCTCTAGAACTTTAGCAGGAAACATTTTTGCAGAATGCCTTATTTTATAGCAGGTACTAGTGTTTGACTTAAGAGTGCCTCACAATCAGGAGGCAGATATTTCTCTCTGAGCATACTGAGTATATATCTTCTGCACAATACTCCTCATTGGCAACAGGAAAGGCATCCAGCCATTTGCACACTCTACTAGCTCCATTCAGTTGCCCAGACTCCACCCCACAAGGGATTATGGGGTTGTTAAAGGTGATGATAATGACTAATCTTTGATTTACAACCATTTGCTTAATGTTCAGATAAACAACGGTTTCTCAAAACATCAGCTATGACCTAAATTTGAACTTTTGACTATAGCTCTGCTCCCATGGTTACACGATTGCGGTTCAATCACTTGGCAACCAACTCTTATTTACAACTGGTTGAAACATCCTGTGGCAAAACCTGCTATTGGTTAAGCTGAATTTGCACTTATGACCATGTGACTTGACTTATGACTGTAATAGAAATGGTCATAAAATCAGGTCCAGTCATGTGATGACTCAACTTACAACTGCAATGACTAATGATTAAAATTCCAGTCCCAACTGTGGTTGTAAATGAAGGACTACCTGAAGTAATATTAATAATAATAAATGCTATTAATAATAAACAAACAGTATTAATAATAATATTAGTAAATAGTAATAGTGGAAGATGACTCAAAGTCAAGTTCACCCTTAATTATAGAAGCTCACTGAATGAATTCAGGTCAATCTTTATCTGTCAACTCCCCATGAGACCCGAAGATACACAGCGTATTATTACAAGGTTATCATAAAAGAATCTTGCAAATCTGAATGTGATTTTTCTCTCCCTCCCTTGATAATCATCAGAATTAGGGAAGGCTGTGTTTGTTTCTCAGATTACATTTCTATCCCAGGTTCAGATTGTTTTTATTTGATATTGCCTTGGTTGCAGTTTTTCCTTCTGTCCATTACATTATTCCTCAAACTGAATTATATAAGATAAATTTTCAGGAGGAGGGGAGGAGGGATAAATGGCAGAGCAAGTGCTACACATTCTTCCTTAAGTTCCTAAAGAGAAATCAGCACATAAATCTAATAAATGCACTTCAGCAATCATTGTTATTTTTTTAAAACACTGAGGCACCAATTTTCCAAAGAATTTTTTTTCAAAAAATACTGATGCTCTGTGTGAGGACTGAGGCTAGTTTAGAGATGCCGAAGAGCTTAGTGCATCATAATTATTCTATATTCCACTGAAATTCATGACAAATCATTCAGCCAATTTTGCTGAATTGCAGCCATATTTCACTGGCACAATCTGGGAGAGGACGCCACTCACAGAAAGAGTTCACGGGATATAGTTTCTCAATTCTTTTTCAAAGGAAAGAATATAACCCCCACCCCCCAAAAAAAATAAAACACTAGCAGCTTCAGTACAGTGATCCAGAGATGACTCATTGACATATTACTTGTTATGCAAAATGCACTTATACAATATTCTAAGTCTCATCATATAACAACCAGTGGGAAGAAAGGAATCGCAATGAAACCTCACTATAATATGTAGCTGGCATCTTAAATTCTGCGCATCTCCTTAGAATAGAGTTTTCATTCATTTCCTATACTTGTTCTTATTCAGTGAGAGCAGATTGGTTTAGTGGCTAAGGCAGTAAGCGAGAAACCAGGAAACCAGGTGATTAGGACCATCTTACTCAAGAAGGATGGCTGGCTGACTTTGGGCCAGTTACTCTTTTTTCAGCCCATAACATGAAGCTTGAGTGACAAGCTGGTCAGTCATCAACCAATTGGATCAACACTAAGGTAACCTGGAAATAAATATAAATATAACCACACACATATACACACATATCACACACACACAAAACCAGATAAGCTAAGCTGAAGGCTGTGTTAATAGAATCTTACACATCTGATAGTACAAATCTCCTGCCATCTCTTTTTATAGCCTGATATGTTACAGAGATGCCTTTATGAGTGTCTTTCTCTGCCTATTATACAACTACAGGTTATGCCCTTATTATCTTACTACTCCCTAGGCAGTATTTCTTCTTTCTGCCCCCCTCCCCAGGTCATTTACATATACAGTTACATATGCCTTGTTAATATTATAATATTTACTTAGTGAATTATCTATCAGAAGAAAATTTAGGGACCATGGCAATCTTTACAACTCCTTCGTTTACATAAGGGCAGGGCAATCTGACAAGCCTTTCGCATCTAAGCTTAGAAAGACTTGCAGCTATTACATCTGAGTCATCACAAAACTTGGGTCTGGGATCACAAAAAAGTTGGAATATACATCTATCCTAGTCTTCTAACATTTATATAAAATGGGGTAGGGGGCTTTACCACACCTGAAGCTATTGTGTAAGTTCTCTAGCACTGGAGGAGAACAGTGTACATCTCACTATCCACACATCAAAGCACATATATTCTGATTGAGAGTCTTTTCAGGCATGCTTTTTTGTTGTTTAACCTTTCATATTTGTCTATCAATCAAAACAAATGTGAATTATTTTCCTTAGCAAAATATGTTCCTTAGCAAAATATGATCCGGTAAGCTGGATCAGAGGCTGAGAGTGAAGAGATATAAATAAATAAACTTTCCAGGCTGCCGCCCAAGAAGGGGTGGAGTGAAATCTGGTGAAGAAGAAGGAAAAAGAAAAAAAGAGAACAGGACAAATGAAAAAGAAAAAAAAGAAATTTCCCAGGGATTTCTGAGAATTCGAAGCAAACTTCCCCGGCGTTGCTGGGCAAAAGTGAAACAGGATCCAACTCTGAACGCTGGGAGGATATTGAGTGGGAGTTTTGCTTTGGCGCTGCCCCTTGGTGGAGGCAGGGGATTGGGGCAACTACAAAAGCAGGAAGAGAGTCGGGATGTTCCTATGAGTCACTTGCGGTGTGGGAAAAAGGCAGTTGCCATGCTCTTTTTTAGCAAAGAAAACCACAACAGTCTCCTGGCTGCCTTCAAGTTGAGCAAATTTATTATGGCAGAAGATTTCATGATGCCCATCCTCAAGCAGTCTCCAGTTTCTCATTCCAAGAAGAAGCCCCATCTGGATCGAGCCATGATTAGCGCCCCTTTGGGGGATTTTCGATATACAATGCATATTGGCCGTGGAGGTGATGCTTTTGGAGACACATCATTCCTCAGCAACCATGGGGGTGCCAAGACCAATGTTAGATAAGCCAAAGGACAGCTAAGGAATTTCACAATATTTACCAAATTTATCAGATTAAAGCATGCCTAACTGTATACTGGAGAAAATGTAATGAGTTACAGTAGAAATATAATGACACTAAAACTGTGTGAAGAAAACGGGATAGTATGACAGGATTAGTCTTCATATATAATACCTTTAAAATGGCTGCATTCACATGGCTCCCATCTTAATCTTCCAATATGCTATTATTTAGTTAACTATTATTTAGTGGTGACTGTTTCTCTAAGCACATCAAAGAAACTAAGAAGCATGGTTATTTTGTCTTTTATAAAATTACCTAGATCTTTGTAAGCAAGATTTTAGGGTTTCTGCAGAAGAAAAGAAATATTCTGGCTAGGCCTACTATTGTTTTCTATACATAGTACAGAGGAAAGCACATTGTGGGAGTTGAAGAACTGTGCTGGAGGTCCATGATCCAAATTGCATTCCAAAAAGGACCATTGAAAGATAGATTGGGTTGACTACAAAAAAAATGGATGATATTTTTAAGAGTCAGAAAAAGCACAATATAACATACACGTTTTCAGGAAAAAAAAATAACCATTATGAAAACCATGAACTTTGTTGTCTTTTTCAAACTAAATCTGTAATAATTTCTTAATACTGCTACCCTGAAGGAATATTCAGAATAATTCTGAAGCCAGACACGAATTGTCTCACCTTGATTCTAATTGAAGATACCATATTCACATTGTCAAAAAGATAAATATTCAGATACACAGTTAACAACTGAAACTTGTGAGTACAAATTTAAAAACCATTTATATAGAAAGCATGATGTCTCACAATGAGGAAGAAATCAATGCACTCTGCTTTGTCTAGAAGTTGATGATGTTAATGGTACTAATGACAGACTGTCAGCTCATGAAGCTTGGATAGGCGAGATGCCGCCATGACAGTTACTTGAACATTAATTGAATTAGTAAAAATGGGACTGAACTTAGAACTATGTGGGCATAGTCAAAAAAGAGGAACATGTGAATGAATTAACCAACTGAAATAGATGTTTCATGTATATTCATTATATTACACCGTATCTGAATGGAGCTCTCTCAAGCAGAACAAATGGCAACCATGCCTTAATTCCAATTTATTCCATAGTTTTGAATTTATAATTTCAAAGATGTTTATGTTCATAATATAAATATTTATGTTCATAATATATGCTGAATCAAAACATATATTTTAAGCTAATATTCTTCCATACTTACTCAGAAAGTGATTGAAATGACTAAAAGGTACATGGAAACACATGTCTATATTACAAATATGTTTACATCACAGTGAAAAGCTTGCAGAAGCTAGGTAATTTTAAACAAAACATGTTGCTTTTTGTGTCATGTTAAATATTATTGTCCATGTTTCCCTGCCAACTAAGGCTGATGTGATATGACCAACCTCAGTAGCTTCAGAGTTTTCAGGACTTTGATACATGCTATATCACAAGATCACATTTCCAAGTTTGTAACAGTACCATTAGTCTGTTTTCAAATATACATTTGCTAGGAATCCAAGACAATTACATTTCAGCAGTCTAATGTTATGGGCTCTGCTCTGTAGTATGCTAATGTTGCCTTGACATATATTTTACAGGGAATTAAATGCTTATAGTAATGGCCCTTAATTGAACTATTAAGTAATGCAATTAAAAGGGTTTCCCACCCATATTCATAAAGACTGAAAATAACAAGGCAACACACATATAGAAAATGTAATTGCAAGTCTCCATATGAATAAGATTGATTTTTTTTCTTTTCACTCTTACTAACTGTTGAATTTTAAACAGTATAAAATAAATGGGTGATACAGTTCTATGTATGACTACTCAGAGGTAATTTTCATTGTATCCAGTGTGTATAGTACTTGAACATAATATATAATATTTATATATTACTGGTGATATGGTAAAAAGAGGTGGAGCTTTCATGGACTCATTCCATCTTTTTTTTACTACCCCTCCATACACATTCCTTAATTAAACTGTGATATTAATATCTCAAAGGATGAATAACTAAATAGCTGACCAGACAGTAATAATATTAACCATATGCAAGGTTTTTTAATTGCAAATTTAAAAGAATTAAGTGTTTTGCTCCGTCCTTATGCACTGTTTGGGGAAATATGAGTCCGCCACATGCCTCAAAGTCAATGGATGGCATTGATGGAGTCTTTACCCTCTAAAAGAGAAGTCCTCAATTCCCAGTTCCGGTCTGTGGCCTTCTAGAAATATCCCCCCCCCCCCCCCCCCNCCCCCCCCCCCCCCCCCGCAGTCCATGAAAAAAATGTCTACCATGAAACTGGTTCCTGGTGCCAAAAGGGCTGGGGACAATTGCTGTAAAACATTGCTGTGATTCAATAGGAAGCATAGCAGACAGAATGGAAAGGCTGTGGGATTATATGAGAAATAAACTTGATCTTTTGCTTCCTTCCTGCTTCTGCTTAGCATGTCCATTGCCTTTTGTAGTGCATGAAAATGACGTCCTCCGTCCATACCCATAAGTACCAGGGAAACAATATGGTACAGATAATCCTCATGTGATCATAACTGGAGATAATCCTCATGTGATCATAACTCCATCATTAAATGAAGCAGTCACTAGGTAAAACTGCAATTCTGCTTATGTTCTTACTTCAGCTTTTCTTTGCTTTACAGACCAGCAGAAGTTGTCAATGTGAGGATTGATCATAAAGTTACGTTCCATAACCACTCTTTGAGAACATTTGCCATATGAGGGAATGGCTAAACAAGGACTTCCTGCATATATTTGGGAAAGAAAGGGATAGCAACAGCTACAGCCAATCCAACCAGACTCAGGCCAGCCAATGGTTCATGGCCAAGAAGTAAAAACAATGATAGATTTTCCCTGCAAAATTTATTGTGCTCCAAACTCTTGTAAATAGATCACAACAGGACTAAAATAACTCACAACTTCTAGAAAGGGGTGGGAAGTTCACCATTCATGCCCTCCTAGTTTCATCAATCTCCCATCTCTATATAAAATATGTTATTATTATCAGTAGATTCAGTTGAATTTCTGACACAGTGCAAAGTATTCTAGATATTCAGTTAAGTCAACTAGGAACCATGGTTTATCATAGGCACACATAAAAGAGTTCTCATCCTAGGAGGTGTTTCAAAACGTTGATGTTAACTTAGAGTAATACATTTTTACTTGTTTATTTATTTGAATAATTTATATGGCCATCTCCTTACTCCCATGATTCTAGGCAGCTAACAAACAATTAAAACTATAATAATCCAGATAAAAATGAGCACTATAAATAGCATTAAAGAATGTGATGAAGATCCTCAAGAAATGTACATCTATAGTCATATAAACAACTCATCTCATCCTGGCTCAATGCCTGAAGAAATAACCAACTTATTTTAAAAAATTAAAATAGTAATTTCATTAAAAATTATACTTACAATGATTAAAAAACAAATGCAAACTGAAAGACTGAAAGAAAAAATAGAAGGTGCAGGAAGAAAAAAGAACACAGAAAAAATAGAAAATAAAGAATAAGAATATAGTAATGAAAAACAAAGGAAATATGTTTAAAAAATTACTTCCTTCTTCACTGCAAGCATAAACTTTAAATTTTAGTAGTGTATCAAATCTTGAAATAAAACAAATATCTGTTCTTCTCATATCACATTTCAGGCACTTTGCAACTGACTTTACAATTGGTTGCAGTATTGTGTGATCACATGATTGAATGTTGTCCATTTACTGATGAACGGCACCCATTGGATAAGCTGGATTTGGACTTAATAACCATGTTATTTGGTTAACAACTATGATCATAAAGACAGTCATAAAAATGAGTCATATGGTGAGTTGACTTACAACCACAATGACTCAGGATCAAAATTCTGTGCTCAATTGTAATCATAAATTGAAGACTACCTTTCTTTATTTAAATATTTAAAATTTCTTTCATCAAGCATTGAAAGAAATTTGTAGGTCCAAAGATTCCTAATAGTTGAAAAAGCAGTTAAAAAGTAATTTCCAAAAGTGATTAGAAAAGGAACGATGCCAACCCAGTATCCTTTTAAAGAATTTCCCTCATCTTCCAGAGCTCTAACCCTGTCAAAAATGTCTGTCTTGCAGTCTCCTCAAAAAGAAAAAAAAACTGTCTGGATTATTTACGGACAATCCCAATTTACATTTTTTACAAAGGAATTACAAAGAGTGGGTCTCCTCACCAGTTCTTTAGTCTGTTGCAATTGTCAGCTCCTTTTAGCAGAGTCATCCTCAGTTTGCTATTAATTCCTTTTCTTAACTTTTCAGAATCAGGGCCATCTTAACATCAAGGGGAATCATTTTCATAGGACAGGTGCTATATAGAAAAGGCATGCCTTTTGGGTTCCACTGGAGAACACTGCTTCAGGGAAAGGAGTTGGAACATGCCCACCCTCCAGGGGGACACACTTGAAGAAGGCAGTCCTAGAAATAACCTGTTCCTATACCACGCAGGATATAGAAAGCATCTACTTTCATCTAACAATGAATTTAAAAATGATGCAATGTTCAATACAATTCCCACGATGAAGGAAGGGATAGAGAAAATGTCGTAAATCACAGAGATGGCAAAATTGCCCCATTTGGTAGAGAAAACCACCACAAAAAATATTCTAAAAAACTGGGACTCTTACATGACCTTTTTGCTGAAAGGAGAAAAACAATATGAAGATTTATGAGTTAAAAGATTGAAAAAGAAGTGGACCAAACAAAGGGTTGAAGGGACTTGTATAATGTCTAAAAAGGAGGAGAAATATAAGATTATAGTTATGCGTGAGAAGGTGGGAAGTCATTATATTTCATAACTTTAATTTATTCTCTATTTTCTTTTTTTGCACCTTTTTTCTTTAGTTTTGACTTTTAACTATATGTAAAATTCTCAATAAATATAAATAATAAAAATAATGCAGTGTTTCTCTCTGATTTCATGACAAATTATAATAATACACAGAATATCATATTATCATTTATTACTCTATATATTTAGAAACTTAATATTTGATGGATGTGTAACATCTATACATAGCCTTGGAACATTTTCCAATTATTGTACTTTACTGAGATCCTTATTAAAATAGGCCACAAATCCATTAAGAAGTCAAAAGTGTCATTGGGAGCATTCATTGTGTGTTTTTTTTCTAGCCTTGTTAGTAATTTTGTTTATTGATTTGTGTGCCTTCAAGTCCATTTTTGATGCCTGATTACTGCCTGGACTTCTTCTTTTTTCAGAAGTGGTACCATTAGTACTTTTGGTACTTTTGCAAGAGGCCAAGAGAAATTGATTCAAGGTTGCCCAGTAAACTCATGGCCAATTTATACCATATATCTTTGGATAGCTATATTTATTTAAATTTCTTAACATTCATATTATTTATATTTTCTCTAATGAGCCCAAAATGGCACATATGACTTTATCCTGAATTTTTATCATATCTACATTCATGAAAGCAAAGATTTGCTAAGAATTAGTAAATAATACTGAATCAACCACAACAGCATTTGTGACCTGAACTTTGGTTTCTCCTACTCCAATCCAACTTTAACCAACTATTTTAAGCCTAGATTGTAAAAATATGATATCTCACTCTAGTTAAACTTATTATTTGTCCTTGTGACCTGAAGGAGAAAATTCAATGCATACACAATATATTGTATTCAGTATCAAAGGAGGAAAACACCTAACTATATACAGTGTGGTTGCATATTAACTCTCCAAAGGAACATTCTGGGGCTCTAGAAACTTACCTCAGAAGTATGCCTCCAGAAAAGGAATCTTAATAATCTGAAAAATTGACAATAACTGTGCCTCATTTAGAGAATTTTAGTTGTCAATACAATATCATCATTTGTAATCCTACTGCCTTTCTCACCATTTTTCATCCAAGAAAAATATGTTAAGGGTGGAAAACTTGGAACTCTCCACCTCATCTAGTCATCTCCCCAGGTCTGGATGCTTCCAAAGCCCCAACAAACAAAATGATAATGAATTAGAATCAGAAGTTTGGACCAATTAAATTTTCCATTCATCTTGCAGACTGGAAAAAACAATGTCCAAGAGTTAAGTGATGACTCACGGAAAAAATATCTACAGAACTCTTCCCTTACTGAATGGTTTGGCCAGACAACAGGAAAGTTTCACAGAGTGGTTGGAAATGAGCTGGAGACAATGTAACCATGAACAAAGATTCAAACCTTAAAACCAGGATAGTTGCAGACAATCAAGACATTTACAGCTACTGTTACACTTGTGGAGATTTCTCATTTTATTCTATTCACCACATGGTCGATCTTAAGCCTGCGGGTAGCAAGCAGACATAATGCCATCTTTCAAGCTGTTTTGGGCAATGATACAGCAATCAGGGCAACAGTAATAGTGGCACTACACAGAGAAGGGAATCCACAGTAGAGCTTGGCATATACAACTAAATATATGGCACAATTCCAGTGCTTGGAGAATAATTACATCACATATTCATTAAGCCTTGATCTAGCTTCTGCTTCAAAGAAAAAAATGCATGGAAGGACTTAAAGTTGGAAGGCATCCCAAAAATTACATGTTAGAAAACTCTACGGTTCCTCAAGCTTAATATGTACTTTCCTATGAAAGTTTACTCATTTAACTGAATGGATGATCTCCAACATATTGTCCGCATTTCTAGGGTGCACATTTCTTCTTCCTATTAAGTTATTTCTCTCATTGTTTTTAAAAGTTGGTATTCTCATTTTTTTGTCTTAGCAATTTGATCCCACCATTTAGAAATAACAATTCCAACAAAACATGCCTTTGCAGACTCAATGTTGATAGTATAACTACTTCCCAGGAACCATCTGTAATGAAAATAAAGTGTCTAAACTACACATCATGATCAGAGGTGCTATTCAACCGGTTCACACCTATTCAGACGAACCGATAGTGGTTATTTGGCTTGGGTCACTGAACCGGTAGCAATCCCTGGCTGGCCACACCCCCAACCCAGTCACCCAGTTGCTCACTTGTGATGGCTCTCCTAGCTTTCTGTTCCCCATGTCCTCTTTCTCTCCAGGGAAAAGGAAGAAATGCATGGACACTGCAAGTATCACTTTCCCCTAAAGTATCTGGAGTGAGAAAAAGTGCGGTCTGGGGGGTGGGGTGAATCGAGCCTTGAGGGGGTGGGGTGGGTGAATCACAGAGGGGGTGGGGTAAATCGAGCCTTGGAGCACTTTTGCAATGTAAAAAGAAATGCATTTTGGAAGCAGGTCCTTTAAAAACCTCCCCAGGATTCCCCATGGACACGCAAGTATCGCTTTCCCCTTGTGATTAAAGTGCTGGAGTGAGAAGAGTGCGGTCCACTCAAGCCTGGGAGAAATTAAAAAGAGCTGCTTCCAAAATGCTTGTCTGTAAATGCTCTGTGTGTGTGTGTGTATGTGTATGAGAAAAGAAAGAAAGAAAGAAAGAAAGAAAGAAAGAAAGAAAGAAAGAAAGAAAGAAAGAAAGAAAGAGGAAGGTAGAGAAAGAAAGATAAAAGTAGGAGGAGAGAGAGAGATAAAACTCTGTGCTATTATTTTAATTGTTCCATCATTTATCGTGTTAAATATTTTGCACTGACCCTACAACCTAGAGTGATCTTTTCTGCCTTTCTTTTGCCCAGGGCTACCACATATTTTTCAGGGTTTATACATCATTCATGTCAATAGTTCAGAGCATAAAAATACACATGTGTTTAACAAGAGTTGAAAGGACCTTGCAGGTCTTCAGTCCAACCCCAGCTCAGGCAAGAAAACTGAGATGCCAAACCTGAGTAGAAATCCTGGAAAGGTGTCAGAATAACTTGGAAGGGACATTGGGGTGAACCTTAACCATTTCAGAGAAATGGCTGTCCAGCCTTTTCTGAAAAACTTCCAGAGATTGAGCACCCAGAACTTTTGGTGACAGCAGTTCCACGGTTAATTGTTCTCATTGTCGAAATTCCCTTAGTTTTAGGTTGCTCTCTCCGTTCAGTTTCCATCCATGCTTTCTTTTGCATTCTGCTTCTTGGAAAATACATTGTCCCCTTTCTTTGTGGACGGCCCCTTAAAAGCCTGTAGCTATCAAACTATTGAGTAAAGCATTTGGGCCATTTCCTCCTTTCAGCGGTCCATAAAGTACCATCTATAGTGTGCAGATAATAAAGTCAAAAAAGGTGAACAACATTTTTACAGAACTATAGATAAGTTGAGGCTGGGGGACAAGGAATGGCTGGGAGGGGAGGGGCCAAATGAGGCACCTCTTGATGTGAGTGACAGTGAGTTGGCCACACCCACCCAATAAGCCACACCCACAGAACCGGTAGTAAAAAAATTTGAATTCCACCACTGAACATGATGATAAGAATAATCACTTCATTGTACAACTAAACCACAAGAGAAGATGACAACAGAAAATACACAACCACACAAGATGTATTTATGCAAAATTTCAAAAGAAGTGTTTGAATTGATATAGACAAGTATCTGCAAATCATCTCAAATAGCTCAATTTATCTCCATTTCAAAATCATTTCAGCTGTCTCCTTCCCAATGACAATTAATTGACTACAACTTTTTTCTTCAGGTTTCACTACTTAAGCAGGAGGAGAATTAGATTCTCAACACTCATCTGGAATAGTTCTTGAGGCTCAAGAAAGAGGAGAAAATCAAATTTAAAGCTGTCATCTTTAACAGTCACTAGACACAGTATAGTACCAGTATGTGTCTAGTACTCCAGGGTAACATTTCCAGCCTGGCCCTTTTCACATGTCTAGACTTCAACTCCCAGAATTCTCAGCTATGGCCCTGTTGAAGTCCACACTAGGCTGCTCTTGACAACTGGTCTGAGTTTTGAAGCTCTGGAAGAATGGCTCCAAGTGCTACCAGTCCTTCTGCCAACGAAACTAATAAAATCTGTATATCCAAACCAAGCCTATCCAAATATGATTTTCTTAAGATCTTCCTCAAAATGGCAAACTCTTTCATGAAATGCCTTTGAAGAAGTTCAAATTCTCAGGAGGTCAATCTTGTATTTAAAATTCCCCATGAAATTGAAATAACTGCTTTGAACACTAAAACCATGTCATACCCCCCTCTTTTCCATTTCTTGAATGAAGAGCTGTATATACTGGAAAATACTAATTGTCCTGAATTCTTGGAAGGGTTCATGTTTGCTAATTCCTGTTGAAGCATCCACTGGGAAATGTGCCAGCCTCTGGGAGAAATGTACCCTATAAAACAATTGGTCTCTGGCTTTGCTCCTACCCTGACACCTTTCCCTCCAAGTGGATGGCAAGCCAAGTGCTCAATCGTTCCCACGGAAGGTTATCCAAGATCTCAGGGGAAAGGAACTGTGCCATTTTGGCTCCACTTTCTTTGGGGAAGACTCGTTTCTTTTAAGCCTACCTCCCCCATTTCCTCCTACACTGCCACAGAGGAGAGAACAGGGACAGTTGTTATCAACCCCTCTGCACACCTCTTACTGCTCTATTCACATTCTGGTTACTTCTTTGATGGCAGGAGACCACATATATACCTCTTTTTAAAAAAGAGAAGAGATGATTTGCTCTCCTCTCCTCTCCCCTCCCCACCCCACCCCCAGAAATATATCAGTGCCTTATGCATCCATACTACCCACCCCCTTACAAATCCCTTTTGTGCTACACAAACCTACAAGGAGCAAGCTAACATGAAGAGTAAAAGATAGGACAGGAATCCACAAACCCACCTGGCAGCAGTTTTGTCAACAGCTGCCACCTCAAAACATAAAGCAGAAGCTGCTACCAAATGCTTCAGTCAGCATTCGTGTTCTTCCTTCTTAAATATTATTTCTGAGAAAATGATCCAAAACCCTTTTCCATTTGAGATAGAAGTGGCTAGATCTCAAACATGAAAATGAGGCCCAGAAGCTTTCTAAAATGTTCTTGTCATGCCCCTGGTGGACAAACTCTGAGGAAGAGGAGGAACAGCCAACAAAGATTGGAAGTGTGGCTTCAGAGGTGGTGAAGGAGACTGGGGAAGGACAGAGGCCAGCTGAGCAGTCAGAGGAGGACCCAGGCCCTCCCCTATCCATCCTAGGGCCCGCAGGGAAGAGACGATCAGGGTAAAACGTGGTCTACTTGGGAGGAGATGGCCATGATCCTCTTCATGGGTTGCAGGTGTGATATTTGCATAAGAGTTTGGACCTGCATGCTAACAGAAGCTGGAGACAAATTAGTGTTTCATTCCTAAAGAAGGTTTATCTTGGTTGGCGTTCTTCCAATGGACTGTGCCTAGTTATCGTCCTGAAGTTGGCAATTATCTATCCTGGTCTGTCGTGGACTTTATTCAGTGCGGTTTGTTTTTGGTTTTTACTTCGTTATTGGCTCTTTGAATTTGAACTGTGTTTCTTTCCTTTGAAATGTTATTTTGAAAATAGTTTACTCCTCCACTATGAACAATTAAACAGTGAAGCCAAGTTGAAGGCATTAAAGGACTTTTAGTTACATTTTGGTTTTTGTTATATTTCTGATATACTCTGGGTCATCACAGTTTTCAGCACATTATTTCAGCAAAATGTTTGACTGTAGTTCCTTCATCTTAGTTGTTCTGTTGTAGAAGGAGAGCCGTATTAGTTCACAATCGCAAAAGAAGAATCAGCAGGTGCCTGGCAGCACATTTTCCAGCTAACACTTTTTTCTTAAAAAGCAGAGGATTTCATGAGTTGTACCTATTCCCAAATTTCACTTCAGGCAGAAACAAGTCACTTTTAGGGGCTTACAGTGTGAACTACCTTTTTGGCTGTTGTTTGGTTCATGAAGGGGTTGGTGGTCATCAGAGATGGTGTGTTGACAGAATTTTCAGCCCATTCCCCTCTCTTCAATCTCTGTAAATCCACTTTATTCATTTATCATCCAAATTGGTCAAAAAGTGTGTTGGGCTTGCTCAACAGTTTGCTGCCCAATTTCAAAAGAGGTTCGATATCATATACATCCCAGAGGGCCAACAGCTGAACTGGGGCTACACTAGACATGACATTATTGTGTGAATATGATTAACATGTATATCAGCCTTCCCCAAGGCTGTCAGCATTCTGCATCGATAACTAAACAGCAGTATTGCCTCTGGCAGCCTTCAGCAAAAAAGTGAAGGAAGATTTGCACTTTTTGAGCCTTTCACTATATAATTTCACTGGCATCAAGAAGCAAAATATAAGAAGCTACTTTATTTTATTTGGAATTTTATTTCTTGCACTTTATTCACAGATTTAGATGCTGCCAATTCCAAATGACTCTGGGCAGCTTACTATAAGCATTGGTTTAGGAATGTTCTCTCTATACCCAAGTTATTCCGAGAGATGAATCAATTTTAACATTTTTATCAGTAACATCAATCTTGTTAACCCTATGTATTGAATAAATAAGTGGGTAAAAATGCTATATTGAAAACTTTAGATTTCCTGATTTGAATTTCCTAATATTTGGATTTACAGTATCTGTGGTCACTTAACAAATTATAAATTGCTATACTGAATCCCTAGCAGAGAGCAAGCCAGAGGCTATTCAGAGGTTATAGTAAATATAAACATTGTCTATGTGCATTAAGGAATTGGAAATGATTTACTAATGTAAGCAGTACCATACATTAGAAGGATTGGGGGGGGGTAAGGGAATGGAAAACAACATTAAACATTCAGTTTCAGATCATTTGGGACACTTTTTCCTGTGTGACAATACTTGAAATGCATGTGAAACAATCTGATAATTTAATGTATGTTAAATTAAAATCTTTGTGCCAGGGTCCATTTCTATGAAAGTTAACAATAATAATAACAAGAAATCACCTTTTTTTTCAAGGCTAAAGAGGAATAAAAGCAAAAAGGGAGAGGATGTCTAACTCTTGGTGTATGTGTGGGGGTGTATCCTTAAAAATACTTCACAGAATTGTTCCTTTTCTGAGTTTTTCTTCCTTGGGATTATATTGTAAGCAGGCAATTAAAAATGAAAAAAACATCAGCTGATGGTCTTAAAACATATTTCATCCAAAGAAAAGCATTGTTCCCCAACTATTGATTTGTTCAAAATTGAAGCTGGGTTTCTTTCAACTTTTAATTGAATGTTACTTGGGACATATCTACTATTTTATTTATCTATCAAATTTATGTTCTTCCTTTGCTTTAGGAGTTCATATGTAGCATTCATAGTTTCATTTTTGTGACCACAACACTTCTGAGAGAGTTAATGGACAGACTATCCAATTCACCAAGTGAACTTCTTTGGCTGAAAGTAATCTTGAATTTGGACATCTTCAGATTCACCTAAAAGTTGAATACATTTTGAAGAAATTACCATTAAGGGAGTAATTGCAAGGGGAAAGCAAAACAGTGAAAAAATCAGAAGCTTTGCATGAGCAGTTCCTCAATTCAAACTCTGGTATTTCTTGTTCAAAGTTCAAAGAGCACATGAGGGAAAAAACTTCAGCCTTGGATAGATAATGTCAGAGTTTAAAAAAAATACTCAGTGGACTATTAAAATGTATTTACCTTGCTTATATGCCATCCATTCATGAAAGCTCTGGCAGCTCACATTCTCAATATAAAATAACATAAAACATTTATACATACAACATATATACATAAAAATAACAAAAGATAAAAAGATAAAAATCTATGACATATGAATGGCATTCCCCAGTGAATCGACATCAGTTATAAATACCACCTCTGCCAATGGAATATATGAGTTTTTACTTTTCTGCTAAAGGAATCTCTGCTGGGAGAGAATGGTAATATCCCATTTTCAAAGTGGCAATCTTGTAAGGAATTTAGACATTCACCCTACTTCCTTGATCTGAGTAGATAGGCAGATGAAATCAAAACAACACATTCCCTTTTGTAGCCAGGTCTGGAGCTACATACGGTCTTTAGTGTAACAGATATTGTATCTAGAAAATGAGTAGCAAAGGTTGTTGTGTTATCTTAACAGTTAACATTTTATTATTCATCTTTAAATGGTGCAAGACTGTTCATTATTATCCTCTGGGAAATCACAGTCCAAAATTTAATAAAGAGAGAGTTCTAATAATGTGAAACAGGGAAACAATACACAATTGAGAGGTTGAAAAAAATGTACCAAATAATTATAAGGGTCATCAGATTCTCTATACCTTCTATGGAAGTGCAATCCATTTTTTCTGATGAACTTACAATCAAAATTTACTGAAATAAATAGTCTACAAATACATCACTGCATGGAAATAGTTGTCTCTGGATTTTTATTTTTATTTTGTGGGAATGTGTATTTAGATTTAATGCCAGGCTTAATCTGCACACATGATAACCAGTGCTATGATATGCCCTAACGTGAGGACAGAAACTGTAGACTTTGAGTGAAAGTGGACATGGGATGCTTGCTGCTGCCTATCTTCAAGTCCACACTTTACCATCTCATAATTTATAAGAGATGTATGCAGAGCCTCTTCAGAAAGAGAAATCAGCTGAGCGCACAAGAGGACACTAATCAAAGGCTTGGATGATTCAGGAACTGTTTTGTAAACATTGATGGGAATGAGTTAAAGTGTAATGCTGAAAAAGTAGTGATTTGCTAGATGTTTGCACATCATATGTATAACAGATACATAATGGCAGAATGTGGTTCCGGCCCTTGGATTCGGTAGGAAGTACACAGAGTTTACAAAAAGATTGATGCTTTCAGCTTTTTGAAACTTTACAAAGACATGCCCAAATGTATGTTTAGTTGAATTTCTTGTCAGAAACTTTACTAACCAGTCGTGCACATAGGTGTGACTGTGAAATGTGAAAATACGAGACAATTTCTGTATGTGATTCTTGCTCAGTCCTGTAACTCTTTTCTCATCCAGCCTGATCCTCCTCCTATTTAATCAGAGGCAGTTCCAATGAAATGACCTAGGACATCCACATGGAACCTGGAAGCCATTGCCTTTAACTCCCTAAAAGATTCCAGGACCCATTTGTGCATCTCTTTTGGAACCTAATCAGAGGCAACTTAAATCTTGCCAACAATGCCCACATTAGTAATTGCAGAATAATAAACATGACAGGGAAATGCAGATGAATGGAACATCCAGTGTAAGTCCTATTTGAGGGGATCGCCCTCTGGAATTTTGAGTATAATGGGGCTGTGTGTTTATTCCTCTAGCAACTGCATAATGTGACTGATTTACAGGAGTTTAACTGAAGTGTTAATCTGACAGTGACGGAAAGCTTCTCACTGGCAGAATCACTTACACTATCATATTAGTTGCCTCCTCTATTAAAGCTGTGTGGCCGATAATTGGAATGCTTTTATGTCTAGTGGTACTGACAAGGCTCTCTTCAGGCCACAGATGGGCGGTCTGGCTTGCTACACAGCTGAACAGTGGCAAATAATTGAGACTGAACGAGTATTGTTCTCGTTGTGCTGGAGAGCAAGGACAGTTCAAGGCAAAGGGAGTCTCAGTGCTGGGTAGGCTACCTACTGGCACGTAGGGAAATCAGATGGAGCTGATACCAGGTTGGGGGGACAATTAAATCCCTTTGCACCAATGTGTTGGTGGACAGATGAGTTTCCACTTGGCAGAGCTTTATGATCTTTAAGGTAGACTGAACTAATAGATTGGTGTGGAGCCCACTGAAGTTAGGAAAGGATGAGAAAGCCAGCCGCAATACATCTGAACTACAGGTTTCTCATATGCTCCACGTCATGCTGGGTTTTTATAGCTCCTGGCTTTCAAAAAGCTTGTTTCAAAGAGGTTTGCGCTAGACTGGGCATGCAGTTTTGCTCTGCAGATATTGTCGCTACCGATTTAGTGGAATGCAATTAGGAAGCCTAAATTAAGTGGTAATGGAGAACCAGCTCTTGAAACTGGGGTTTCCACGGCAACCACCGCTTACAATACAGCCTTCAGTTAGTTTTCCTACTTTATCTGCAAAATGCACAATTGAGCTTTAAAACAGCTTTGTCCTGAAAAGCGCACTGTAAACAACTGTTTGCCAGGAGACTTTTACACTGTCTTTTATATGCAACAAACTATCAAATAAAAAAATTTAAAAATAGCTTTCCCACATTAATAAATGAGATTAATAAAAAGAAACGCATGCAACACAGAGTGCTAAGGCACCCCAGAAACTGATCTCTTATTTTTTGCTTTTCCATTTTATGTTTGAAAAAGCTGGTTGCCATTGATTTCTCTGTTCTCTCTCTCTCTCTCTCTCTCTCTCTCTCTCTCTCTCTCTCTCTCTCTCTCTCTTCTCTTTCTCTCTGTTTTCTCTCTGTTTTCTCTCTCTGTTTTCTCTCTCTCTCTCTCTCTTTTTCTGTTTTAACCAAGAAGAAGGTGCTTTATAATTTCCTTTAATTTTAAGTGGCAGGGCTGTGTATCAAGCCGTTTATCTATAAGAGGCCTTTGACCTTTCCATGCAAATGTTGCCTTCTGTCACTCATGCGTGCGGGCAGTTTTACAAAGCTTTTGATACGGAGATAAATTAGCAATGGGAAGGAGGCAGGAAGGCTTAGGGAAAAAAGGCATTCTTTTAAAAAAAAAACCTCAATAGTTTTTTCAAAAAAAAAATCATTCTCTACTGTTGCTTTCCCAAGACACACACATGCACTCTTCTCTTGAAGAAACATTCTGAAACGAAGACTTAAAGATAGCAGTCTCTTTCTTATTGATGTTTGGCAGAGGGCTGTTATATCATTGGTGGCTTCTCATGTCAGATACAGTCTCTGTATAGTCAGAGAGCGGCAGAGGGTTTGACCTTCACAGCACGAGTTTACCTTCATCAATGCTTCTCAAACCTGCAGGCAACCTAAGCCATTCAAAATTGTCTCAACACTGACCCACTAGTATAAAACTTGGAGGTACTGATTTATTGAAAAGAAAAACAAAATAATATCACAACCCAGTTTGTCCTCACGGGCAGTTTCAGTTGTGATAGATGGCTAATAAAGTACACATGTCCTCAGAAAATGTGGGAAATAGACTTTTTCATCTATATTTTTCTTGATTCTACCCCATAAGAAAGTGTCTCTGCCTCTCTAGGCACTCCTGGCAATAACATCCAAATGTTTTATATTTTATTTTAAAGAAACAAAGTCAAGTAGACATGGTAAGTAAAAAAAATACAACATATTAATCCTCAACCAGAAAAATAATCCCAGAATGCTTGGCCAATAACAACAACAACAACAACAACAACAACAACAACAACAACAACAAAAAGTTTCCCGAATGAAGTTTTAAAAGGCAGTGGGTGAGAAGGAAAATCAGATCTCTTTGGAGGAAAATATTCCATAATTTGAATACCACACTAAGAAATCCTCTCCAAGAATTTAATAAGAAAGACTTGCTTATGCCAGTGATTAGTCTTTGATATTTTGTGGAATGTTATAGAGAAATGTGATGCACTAACCACTGCAGGCGAGCAAATTAATTAGTAAGCTCATTTGTAAGGAATTTGTTTGCCATAAGACTTTATTATTTCCAGATAAAAGCAGCAGCAAAAGCTTTAAAGATGGCTTTTCCAAGAGACCTCTAAGTGAGGCAAGCACCTAAATTATTCTGCTTAAAAATAACTGTCGAGGAGACAAGGAAAGGGGCTGATACATTTGCTCTCTTGCTTCTTATACAATATCTGCTGCCTTGGCCCACTCCCAGATGTTCCTGAAGGAAATGCAGGTCCCAAAGTATGGAGGACTTTAACAGCCCTGGCTGCCTGCATTCTATCGAAGGAGGAAAGACACACTGAAATGATTGTCTTCTGGCACCAGCCTGTCAGATATACATCCATTCAACTGCACTTGGCAAATCAGACCCACCCACCCACACACACAAAAGTGGTGTAAAGGAATATCTTTCTATGTTCCAAAATAATGGCATATTTTTCCCCAACCAAAAATGTGTTCAATAGATTTGCTTTCTCTGAAAGATTGTGTCTGAATTTAGGGCAGTGGTGACTAGGGTAGCAGAGTCCAACTGGGGGCCAAGCTGGGTCTGCACTAGTGCTGATAGTGTCTCCTGTGCAGTAGGGGTCTCTGCAGAACTATACAAATAGCTCCACATGGCCTTTGCAGCCTCTGCAAGATAATGTGATGCTCTTCTGCCAAGTGTCACTGTCAGGTTCCACTCCAGTGCTCTGGCTGTATGTGAAGTGTGTGTGTGTGTGTGTGTGTGTGTGTGTGTGAGAGAGAGAGAGAGNGAGAGAGAGAGAGAGAGAGAGAGAGAGAGAGAGAGAGAGAGAGAATAAATATTCCATATCCCAAATGGAGTGAAGGTTTTCTTCCTCAATTTAGGATAGAAAATAGAATACCATGTTTTCTTATTATTATTTATTTATCATATGGCACATCATACATGGACTAGCAATATATATTAACATTTCATCTAGATTAGGAGAACATAATTATATATAAAATATCTAAGTTCAAATACCAATGTCTGGGCCCTTGAAGCGGAGGATCATTTATATTTTTTTAAAAAATAATCAGATACTGGACTGGTATATGCCCTCAGCTTATAGCCAGTCATGATATGATCTACATTTTGATGCATTTTACATGTACTAACCATGCAGTTCAATGCTGATGCACCTTTTCGTATTTTTTTGTCTTTCAGTTTTTGTATATATTCACATCACATTCCATTCCAAGAGATGTACAGTATGTACATATGCATATGTTTAGCAATATTGTGGACAAGCCTATCAATACTTTAATGATAAACAAGAATTCAATATTCTTGCAGAATTCAATATAACTGCAGAGTGCCTATACATGATTGCTGTTGGTGCTCTTGGTTGTTATTGATGCTGTTGGTTGTTGTTGTTATTATCTCTCTTCTTCACTAAACATGAAACTCAGTCAACTGAACATGTAAAAATGTATCACAAATATAATTGACTGGTGCTAATGGTTGATAAGGGTTGCTGCCAGCATCCTAGGTATCCACCAACTATGTTATTGTTATTATTATTGTTGTTATTGTTATTATTTGCAAAAAAACCACTTACATAGAATTGACTACATACTCAGAAGTTACCTTAACGACTCTAAAGTTCTTGATTAGGACTTGAACAATTTTTTTTGTGAATTGAATTAAAGATTAATAATAACAATAACAACAACAACAACAATGCAATACCTGGTGATGCACGAATTGAAGACAAGCAGCAAGAAAAAAATCACACAGTACCGGGACTTACAAATTGAAGTTGAGTAACTTTGAAAAAAGAAATTGTGTGTAATCCCAATTGTAATTGGAGCCCATGGAGCAATTCCAAAAGGGCTACCTCACTATTTGGAAATTCTGAATTTATCAGATTTGAATATCCTGATTCAACAAAAAACCACCCTACCTGAAACAGCTTATATCCTCCGATGCTACCTTCAGAGTTCCTAGGTCCTTAGTTAGGACTCGAGCTGTTGAGCTACCAACCAGCCTCACCAAAGATTAACAACAACAACAACAACAATAATCGTAATCGTAATTATAATAGAGAAAAACTGACTGGACTCAAAATCTAGCTGACCAGAAAGCACAAATATACTTACATGTTAGTATGCTCTACACCTAAAAAGTAATATAATCAGCTGTATTTGCCAAGACAGGGGACTCCTGCAGCTGGAAGAAGGAAAGAAGAAAAATGTGAATGACTACATCAGGAAAATCCAAGATTTTATGGAAGATCTTATTGAAGAAAGTCAGTCTAGGTAAGCCCTTGAAAACAACAGAAGTGAAGGCTGAGGAGAAAAATAATAATAAAAAACAACTGTTAATTGGAAGATTAAGCCAATACATGGTCGAAACTGAAGGCTATGGAAGGAAAAGCTGATAAAAAACCTCATACAGAGTTGATTAAGATCAGGAATGTAAAGAAAGAATCTGGAGGCTTTTTTAGCAGTTCAAGAGCAAGCTTTGTTAACTGTATGAACAGGAAAATTCAGCATGCAAAGCAACAGTAAATATTGCTTTCGTAATACAAAGAATAAAATCATTGACCATTTGAAGTGTTTGCAGTAAAATTTTACATGTTAACTACAAGCATCATCATGATCGAGGTCACAAATTTAATTCATTGGAAACTTTGTCAGAGGTTTGGATTTGAATGTAGCAAAACTCAAGGATCATCCAGTTGAGAAGGTTTTAGTAAAAGAGTTTTGTTTTGGTGGAACTTTAAGATCCAAACAGACATACCTTGTTCATAACTTACCTGATATAACAGTTATTTTTAAAAGTTCATTGATGTTACTATTCCAGATGATGCTAGGATTGGGGTAAAACAATCTGAAAAAAAATCTGTCACCCAGATTTGAATATTGAAGTTGAATGCTTGTAGGGAAAAAAATCTACTGTTATATCAATCAGGAGCCCTTGGAGCAATGCCTAAAGGACTCTCTCGATATTTGGAAATTTTGAATTGATAAGACTTGAGCACCCTAATTTTGCCAAAAAAAATACACTGCTGAGAACTGCCTAAATCCTCAGATGCTGCCTTAATAATTCTTTGGTCCTTGGTTAGGACTTGAATTACCAAGCTTCAAAAGTCATAGCTTGTGATTGTAATAGTAGACTACCTATAATATTAACACTACTAATAAAAGGCACCTTGGGTCCAATTCCAAAAGATCTTGTGCACCACTTGAAAATCGTTGGCATTGACAAAATGTCCATCATTTAATTGCAAAAGGCAGCTTAACTTCAAAGAATTTGCATCCTGAAACAATACCTTTAACATCATCAAACAACAATATGTGCCAACCCCAGATCCTTGGAAATGAGTTGATAGGTGGACAAAAATGCCAAATCCAGTCTAAACATTTGGCTGACCAGGCAACCAAGCATGAAAAATTACCTCTGGCATTTGCTCAAACATCATTAAAGCTTGCTAGAACAATATCTATATAACTTGTTCCCTGAAACCAAGGATGGTTGACATAATCCTTACTGGTGGGAACAGTGTATTCCACAGAATGTGGTTGCTGCTGAGAAGGCATGTTGCCTGTACTATTATCAACATACTTCACAAGAAAGAAGAAGGGTGCAGTGGCTCATGAGATTAAGACACTGGACTGGGTTGACAATCAGCAAGCCCATGTTTGAGACCCGAGTGCTGCTGTATAACAAGGCAAGCTTCCATCATCCACTCCAGCTCCTTCCAATATATAGATAGTGTTAGATCACGGGAAAAAGGAGACAGGAGACCAGCGTGACTTTCAGCTCTTTCTTTGGTTCCTGGAATCAGTCTGACTGCAAAGCTGCGGCAGCCTATTTTATAGAGGCTGCTCGCAGCCAATGACGGCTCCTTGAATCTCCCACTATTAGGCAGGCCAATCACGGGCTAGCAATTGTTCACCAATCACTGTTGCTTAAAAGTACCAATCATCTTTGAGTATTAGTGGACCAATCAGAACAGGGTATTTCAAGTATGCTAATATGTAACACCCCTCCCCA
>BHFT01021967.1:0-37202 GCA_004320025.1 Laticauda laticaudata
ACGGATGGAAAATTTTCTCTTCCGCTGTGTCCTTTTTACATACGTTTTACATCCGTCAGCCTGTGTGACAGGCCCTTTATTTATATCTCTCCTTTTTATTTTTATACTTATAACTCAAGGCAGCAAACATACCTTCTCTTCCTCCTCACAACAATAACCCTGTGAGATGGGTTAGGCTGAGCAGGAGTGACTGGCTCCAACATTTAATTTTGTTTTCCCCTTGATTGGCTGGATATGTTCTAATTAGTTGCCTTAAATATGACTGACAGAACTGGCAGAAAATTGAAGATGCTGATTGGAAACCCCAGACATATTTGGAACTGGAGGGTCTACCTTGCATTTTGATTTTCAGTGGAATGGATCCTCAAGGAGAATCCCTGCCAAGGTAATGAGTGTTATTAAAAACAAACGTCTCCATCCCCCCAAAAACAACCCAACCACGAAATAACAGCTTAGAAGCTTGTATTGACAATCTTTTCTTATTTTCACAATAGTAATATGAAAATTACTGCATCTTACAGTCCCTTTTCAACAACTTGTGTTTGCATTCTAAGTGCTGGGTATACATTTTAGAATGTCGCTAAACCATTGCAATGTTTTATTCTTGGGAAGTCAAGACCCCAAAACCTTATTCCTTTGTCAGTTGTGTTCATCATGCTCACTGGCACAAAGTAGCTCACTGTACCCATAGAAGCAGAAGGACTGAAGCATAGTACCTTTGTTCAGTCAAATAATTCAACAGAATATCATACGTGATGGCATCAAAAATCACCAAGTGCCCTCTGAAGGATCACTGGAAGGAAGGATATTCTTCAACTCTTGGCAAATATTAAATAACTAGAAAATAGGGATCTGAACCAAGTTGGTGCTTTGGATCTGATATATGTGTGCTTGCTTTGTGCAGACTCTTAACAGATACAGCAAGTAACCTCATGCTGAATCTGAACCATCTTTCCTGTTTTGGGCCAAATATTTGCACAGCCGTATTAGGAAAAAATGTGTTGGAAACAGTATCTTTCTTTCTGATATTAAGAAATATCAGAAATAAGATATTAAGAACCTGATATTATCTAGAAACAAATATGAGAGTTTCTTATTATTTACCAGCAAAAGAGTTGCACTATGAAGGCTCCTGTGTGGTGCAGTGGTTAGAGTGCAGTACTAGAAGCTACTTTTGCTCCAACCAACTGCCTACAATTTGGCAGTTCAAATCCCACTAGGCTCCAGGTTGACTCAGCCTTCCATCCTTCCGAGTTGGGTAAAATGAGGACCCAGATTGTTGGGGGCAATATGCTGCCTCTGTAAACCGCTTAGAGAGGGCTGTAAAGCACTATAAAGTGGTATATAAGTCTAAGTGCTATTGATATTGCTACTATACATTAGATCAGGAATACATACCGGTTTGATGACTTTCACGTTTGAGACCTGGTCTTGATGCCACTGTATATCCCAGGCTGAATTTTGGCACAAATTAAGCCCTACTTGTATGCCAAATATCAAGGAAAGACAATGCATAAATAGTGATTCACAACCTTAGCAACTTTGAGATGTGTGAATTTTATAAGTCCCGGAACTGCAACACCCACAAAGTGGTTGAAATGCAGTTATCTGAAATGCAATTCTCCATTAACGTATGTTGTAGACAAAAAATAGAAAGGGTAGGAGTAGGGTGGTAAATGGAATATTTTTAGTTAATATTATGGACATGTTTAATTTGTTCATTCTTTTCCTATCTGTCTATCCAAGATCCTTGAGATACTGTGATCTACGGTTGATAAACTCCTCATGCCTGGTGAGAACGGCTTTGGAGCAAGAACTTGGCTTGGCAGCCTATTTTGTCAATTCTGAAAGTACAGTAGAAAAAGGAGGAACCACAAATGATGTCTTGGAGAGTGACCCAGAAAAACTGAGCAGTACTGATAATGAAGATGAAGAAACAGTAACGGAAGGTAAAGGAACACCCTTTGGACCACAGAATTAAACCAGCCTTCCTCACCCATGGCCTTCTAGTGTATTGGATACAATCCATTTTTAATTGGTAATCCTGCTTCCTGTAGGATTAATCCTATCCTGAGCAGGATCGAGACCTGACAAGGGCAGAAGCTCCTTGAAATCAATGTAATATTGATAAATTTCAGTCATTGTTTTCTTTAAAAAATTTTTTTCATATTTGAATATACTTCTGGAACTCTTTGGGAGGAAGAGTGGGGCCTAAATAAATACATATTTCTAACCTCTTTCCTTGCCACAAATCTGCTCCCCTCACCCAGATTTTCCTCTTATGACATACTAAATGCACCTTCCTCCTCCTTTCCCCCTTTCTTTGGTCAGGAAGCATTACAATTTGTGATGGGCCCCGTTCCAAATTAAAGCAATGAAACCGTTCTGCTTCATATTAGAACTTCATGGTCATGGGATGGAGTGTGTGAAGCTGTTGGTAACCCAAAGGGAAAGACAAGCAGGTTCTCTTTAGGGAAAGAACCAACTCAAGGGTACAGGATTGAGGTTCATTTGTTAATTATTTATCAAATTTGTATGCTGCCTAACATCTCACTAACAATTGACTCTTGGCGCCTTGCAAACATATAACCAGAGGTACAAATATTAGAAGATTAAATCTGAAATAAATGGGAGGGGGGAACCAAGTAAAAACCAGAATATTGTGGGATGGAGGTGGGATCTTCTTCCATTAACCCCCTTCCAATATAGAACACTCCCACTGGGGGGCCTGACCCATTGGTCAGGTTTTGAAGCTTTATGGAAGGACAAAAGAGGGGTGGGTGGGTGCAAATCAGAAGTGGTATTCAGCAGGTTCTGACCAGTTCTGGAGAACCAATAGTGGAAATTTTGAGTAGCTCGGAAAACCGGCAAATACCACCTCTGACTGGAGATTTTATAGTATCCTTCCCCTGCCACAACCACCAAGCCACACCTACAGAACCGGTAATAAAAAAATTTGAATCCCACCACTGGAGCAGATCTCAAGGGACACAATGTTCCAAAAGGTGGGAGCTACTGGAACCCACCAGTTAGAATTCCTCAATCAATGGAGTATGCACCATGTCCCTTCTGCTGGTGTGGGTGGGGCAAGCAAATCTCATCAGGGTGAGACAGTTTCTCTAGTATTTGCATTATCCTATCAATTTTGTGTTTGTGTGTGCATGTACAGTATATGTATAAATGTATATATGTATACAAGTGATATATGTACACATGGATATAAATGGTTTATGGCTTACCTCCTTTGATCAACTACAAAAATATAATACTTATCATTTTATTATGTATTTTTGTGGGAATAGCTGAGAGGAACACTGATATCAATATAGGAGTCTATTTCTTCACCCCCTTTGTATTTTCAGTTAGATCATATGATATCTATAAAAATATTAAATAAGATTTCCCTTCAATTATGGAGCAGGCTCACCTTCTGAAAGAAGAAGCCCTGTGAATAGGGAGAGATCTGGCTCTCATGATTCTGCCGATTCTTCTGTCTCTTCAAAAGCATCAAGTAAGACTTCCCAGTTCAGTTTTTCCTTGTTTTCTTTGAATGTTGGAGTGTTATTTTATTTCTTGAAACTGTTTATATCTCCCCTGTCCTCCATAGCAGTGTTCCTCAGCCTCAGCAACTTTATGATGAGTAGATTTCAAATCTTAGAATTCCCCAGCCAAGTGTGGGGAATTTCCTGTGGGACTTCCAGATGTGTACCAGCCAATCTACTATGGTGATAGACGTAGCAGTGCCAAGCGACAGCAACATTAGTAACATTAGGAAGAAAGACATGGGAAACTGGAGGGGTATTGAGGGGAATGAGGAGCTGAGGAATTCTGGGAGTTGAAGTCTACATATCTTAAAAGTTTTTGAGTTGTCAAAAATTGGTTTAGCATTTTAGTCCATGCTTTTAATCCATGCTACCATTGTTCTTAGGAAAAAAAAGAACAAAAAGTCCATGTAAAAACTTTTAAAACCTATTGTTATAGAATAAGGTGTGTTTTTACAATTTCTGATAGGAGAATACTTTCAAACCAGTGCTGCTAAGAGTTTCTGAAATTCGGTTTGTTGGAATTAATCATTTGTAACATGGAAAGATATTTCAGCATGGAGATCTAAGCATTAACTTGGCAAAATCTCATGCTGAATTAGATTATCTTTTTATCCCAGACTTCCTTTCTTTACCTACTGCCAGTCAGTTATTATGAGAAAATATTGCATGATGTTCGAAGTGAAAAATATATATTAACTTAGATTACCCTGTAACATACCATATAATTCTTAAACATCTTATTGCATAGCAACATTTCAATCTACTATATGAATAGAATTCTTGTCTGAAAATAACATCATGTTATATCATGAAGGAATTTAAATTTAGACTGTCATTTTTAAATGTGTTGCACTAGTACTCATTGCCATAATAAATATAATCACCTTTTCTAGAATTGAAATAAACAACACAGAGACAAATAAATATGTCGGCATTTGGAAGGTGGAGAGTGCTTCCCCAATTTCCCAGAAAATAAACATTTGTATCACATTTCACAAGTGATGGCACACAGATTAATCGTCCTAATGTCCAAATACACTTTCTTATGAGAAAGATCTGGAGGTGACCACTAATCTTTGTTCCTCAAAGGGTTCTTACTGGAGTTTAAACTAAACAATTGCTCTTTTATGTGTATATATATTTTAGGATAAGTTTGTGGACTGTAGAACAAGATTTGCATGTTGAATTTTTGCTGAGGCAGCTCCATTTTTCTGCTCACATAAAACAACTGTTATTCATCACTGCACATTCAATCAAGATTTTAGGATGCTTTTGGCAATGTGATAAACTGGAATGTCGACATATTTCAAACAACTGATCCATCTAAAATCATGCTCATCTCTGACCAAGACATCATGATTCCCATTTAACAGTGCCAATTTCATGTTTTCAGTCTTGCTTGTCTATTTCTGCCTAATTTATTGTACCCTAGGAATGACTTGTGAGGGATATTCTTATGTGTGTGGGGAAGAGTAATATGATAGTATGGAGCTGTCACCAATTATCGCCATTTCATTGCTAAAATATAGATTTTATTCACAGGTGTGCCATTTTGCAGTGAAGCACCTGCAGGGGAGATAGGGAAAAAGTCACCTCATCAGATGTTAAGCAGCAATAAGGAAGAGAGTGTGAACAGCACTGAAAAGCCAAGACTCAAAGTGGAGAAAGAGCCTAAACAGACCATGAAAGCTGCTCAGGCTTTCATCTCTTCATCGTCACCCTCTCCTTTCTCATCTTCCATGGCCTCTTCTCTCCCCACCCATACTTCCATACCTCTGCAGGGCTCTCAGTGTTCCATGACCAAAACATCCCAGCAGCCTCCCATCATTTACCTTCCCAAATTGATGTATGATATTGTGACCTCTACAGACAGCACAGGTCTTCCCAAATCCTCCTCTCTCTTGCCCTACCATTCAGTAATGTGGGCAAGCTCTTTTCGCCCTCTCATGAACAAAATGATGACCTCCACAGAGCAGTCCCTCTATTATCGCCAGTGGACAGTTCCCAAGCCAAACCACATGGACTACAACAATAGGAATGAAGGGAGGATGGACACTTTTCACCCGAGGAGGCTGCTGCTGAATGGGCCACCACAGGTGTGTAACAGGACCAAAGTAATTACTTCTCATATTCTCTGTTGATCATGTCTGGCTAGCAAAAAAGTTATTTTATGATCTGTCCTCAAAGTTATGTCTGCCGCACCACTGCCACAGTCAGGCAATTGCATTTCAGTTGCTGGCTCTCATTGATGACACATTGCTCCATTTCATGGTTATGTGATTGTGTTTTGAGATTGTTTTCATCATTTTCCAGTAAAAAATACCCACTGGATAAGCCAGATTTGTGTTTAAAATGCTGTGATTCATGTAATGAGTACTCTGACTTACTTAAAGAGTGTCATAAAATCAAGTTCAGTCATATGAGGACATGAGAAAAATTTTGGGCTCAATTGTGGTCATAACCCTATAAGATGATTACCATCATTATTCACCAAATTTATTATATAGATCCAACATCAACTCAAAGGGTCTCAGGATGGCCGTAAAATACACTCCAATCTCTGCAGTCCTTTAAAATAATTTTTCTCCTTTAGGCCCTGGACATGTAAATAATTGATCCTCTTGTTTTCTTCAAATGGTCTGGGAATTCCTGTCTCATGACCACAGTGGACAAATCCAGGTTTATAGTTTATTTTAATTAGATTAATGTGCATCCCAAAGAATTGAAGAAGAAGCTTCTTGGATGAGAAGCAAAACTTCTTCAAAGAAAAACAAAGAAAGTCTAGTTGCCTCTTGAAAAAAGCACCTTTGGGACAACCATGACCTGGATGACTGAGAATCTCCACAGACATTTAGATTAATGTGCAGTTTTTCAGAATAATTTATTGTTCTTCCCCTTTATCATCATGCCTAACCGTTGCCTTCTTCTCGGTTTTGGTGTGACTGTTTGAGTCTTGGAATAATCCCTGCCTTATGTGTCCCAAAGGTGACTTTTTCAAAAGGCAACTGGTCTTTCTTGTTTTTCTTTGAAGACATTTTGTTTCTCATCTGAGAAGCTTCTTCAGCTCTGACTGGATGGTGGGGAATGGAAGGATTTATATTAGTTGCAGACACCTAGCCATTTGCATTTTTAGAGGCCACCTGAGGTTTATCTGTGTCCTCAGGGTCTCCTGAGTAGTGCCTGCATCTTAAAGTGAAATGGAAATGGTTCTTGTAGTCTGCAATTTTTTCTGGAAATCCATTCATATTCCTGCACCATTCAAGGGTGTTCATCTCAAAGTGCACAGCTAAATGTCTATAGAGATTCTCAATCATCCAGGTCACAGTGGTCCCAAACATGGTTTTTCAAAAGACAACTGAACTTTCTTGTTTTTCTTTGAAGGAGTTTCACTTCTCATCCAGGAAGCTTCTTCAACCCTGCCTTATATATTTGCAGGTTAATATTCTGAGTGTAATAATATGCGAACTGTGAAGTACGGAAACTAAAGATCAACGGGGAATTAATGGTCCTTCCTATGTTGCCGAATTATAACTCCCAATGCAATAAGGCTGTGAGTTATAGTAGGGCAGCACCTGTAGAATTAGAGAGGTTTCAGAACAACTTCAGATTAAGTGGCAGTCATCATTTTTATTGGCAGATTCTAAAATACGCTATTTAAATCAAACATTTACTTTTCTGATCTGTTTTCAGATAGGAAAGACTGGTGCTTATCTACAGTTTCTTAGCATTTTATCTCGAATGTTAATTCGGCTGACAGAAGTAGATGTTTATGATGAAGAGGAGATCAATGTTGGTATGTCTCCCATACTTTGGGGAACAATATTTAAGTCCTTTGTTATTTGATTTTCTTGTATTTTTAAGCCTTATGTTCTTTTTTCAGTATTTTACAAACTCTTTTTATTTTTTTAAGACTTTCAAATTTACCATATTTTGTATTTACTGTCCTTAATAACTATTGGATTTCCTTTGTCTACTTTGCTGATTAAGTGGGTAGAGTTGGAAATATCTCAATATAATATTACTTGTGGGAATATTTTTCTGAAACATTAATCTAGAAATGAACTTTTTCATGTTGTTTGGAAGCTGAAAGTTCAGACATGTGTTTCAATTAATTAAAAGAAGGTGAATAAAAAGCTTCATTGTTATTAGTTTGAACTAATCAATATTTGCGTTTCAGCAGGGGCTGCCCTGTGATGTAGTGACATATTGCTCAGGATGTTAAAAAGTCATACACGTTGAACATCCCTAAAATATTTGATTCTTAAATTGTAAATAGGCTGGATAGAATTTGGAGTTATTCATGCAAAAAAAAAAGGGTGGTGGTCCTTCCTTCTACATTGAATAATTCATCATAAATGCCCACGTACATTAAATGTGAAATGGTTGCATAGCGGAAGTTTCTTCTGAAATCTAGCTTACCATCTGTCTGTGTTTATATTTTTGGATTTCCTTTTTGTTGATAATACCACAGATCTGAAAAAAAATTCAGAACAATATTATCATCAGCCAGGAGACATGTGGCCTGATTTAGAAACATTTAAAAAGATGTCTTTTGATTATACAATCCATGATCCAAAATATGAAGATGCAAGTTTCATTTGTTCAACAGTGCAGAAGACAAAGAGTGACGGTCAGAATACCTGATTCCTTTTTTTGAACAACGTACTTTTGTACAATTTTTATAGAATAAAGTATTGCAGGAGAAATTGTTGCTCAGGTCCTTGTTTTATGTTCCAGTCCTGGAAAGAAATTTGGGTGGGGTGGGGTATGAAACACCACTCAGTTGGAAGGCAGACAGTTATTTGTATTCTGGATTAAATCATGGTTATTTTTATTGATATAATTCCTGTTTTGTTAGTTCCTTTCTCAATCTGACTTTGAGCTCACACAACTAATAGATGCTGTGTGTGAAAGACTGGGACCAAGAAAGAAGAAAAATAGCTTGAAATTTGTGCTCATAAATACTACTGAACTACTAAGCCATCTATAATTACTTGCAACTAGCAAATATTAGTTGAACCTAACACATCTAAATAAAACTGCATTATTTTAGCTCAGTCTTGGCAATAGTATCCATTATTTGGACATGTTGGCTTGGAAGACTTGAAATAACATTCTGAACACCTCTGAAAAATAACAGATTGGATAACTATTCAAGACTATATTTTAAAAAGGGCTTAGTAATAGCATTAACAGAAGGCAATATGTTGACAGAATGATTGACATCCCTCTACTTCCATAAGGAAAATCCATTTTTAATCTTGTTTTGGTTGTAAACTGGTATAGTTTTTCAGGGGCTAATGAACAAAGCTGTGCTCATTCCTTGGTAATAGTGGGTGCACCTTTTAGCTGATACAGTCAAAATGCATTTGTGCAGATAGATCAACAAAGAGAAAATCAGAGGATCTGTACATGCGCCGTCAGACAACTCGGATGAGATTATCCAAATACGCTGCTTACAACACTTACCATCATTGTGAACAGTGTCATCAATACATGGGCTTTAATCCCAGGTATCAGGTAAGATTTATAGAATCTGCATTAGAAAATTCATTATATTTCAAGGACAGCAAACAATACTGAAGTATTCATCAGATTAAAAAACTGGGAAACAGTCCTTATGCAACATTATATTGAATAGGCTGGTCCATGTCCTTTTGTTTAGGATACAGTGTTATACCCACTTTGCTAAAAATCTGGGAATGAGCCTCGCTAAACCAAATTACATAGCAATAATATGGAAACTGAACTTTTTTTTCCAACTTCACAATGTAAGTCTAGAGTGAAACACCAGATTTCCTGTTGGTATCCTCTTAAATTACAAATTCAGTTCAGTCCTGTGCAACTTTTTAAAATACTGCATCTACCAAGATTGACTTGGTACTGCCATCAGCTGGATTCATGAAATAGAAAACATTTCTAAATAAATCCCTAGATATATACCAATAGCTAGTTTTTTAAAAGGGCTCATTGCTCAACTCATTGCATAAATTTTAAAATGCAGCAGATTCAGAAATGTATCTATTATGACAGTAGCTGAAGCTTGTCGATGCTCTATTTTACACCTTAAATATCACCATTTTAATTAAGTGTATCTGTCTGTATCAATAAGATTTGGGGGGATAAAAATCTATTAATTAATGCAACTTGTTTACTGTATTCAGATGTGGTTTGCTTTTTTCCCATCAGTTTAATAGTCAACACCATATATCAATGTCAGAGCTGTCAAAAAGAGCAAATGTGGCACATTACACTTGTATCTTTCTTTTCTCAGCTTTATGAATCCACCTTGCATGCTTTTGCCTTTTCCTATTCAATGCTTGGAGAAGAAATTCAGCTACACTTCATTATCCCGAAATCGAAGGAGCACCATTTTGTCTTTAGCCATCCAGGAAGACAGCTGGAAAGTATGAGATTGCCTCTTGTCACAGATCAGGTAGATAAAGAGCAATTTGCAAAACTCTTGTTTTAAGGGGTTAGGATTTAAAATATTGGACTTTGCATCCAGGTGATAGTATGGATAGATTGATTAATCTCCATATTACAGAGAATAGCCCCCAAATTAAACAGAGGAAACAGAGTTAAACAGAGATTTAAAATGGCATTTCCAAATTTTCCACCATGTTTGGAAAGACATTCACATATACTCTGGGTTTCTTTTAAATAGTGCAAGAACCCTACATTGCATCCATTAAAATGTCTTTTAAGCTCATTTCTCCTTGAAAATAATTGTTACAGAAAATTCCCTTTTATCAAATCGAATGAACTTATATACTTTGACAGAGAAATCAGATCTGATTTTATTTAGATTAGACATAGAAACAAACAGCTGACCCACCTTTTATCAAGTTGCACACTTGGTTTATTCATCTCATTAATGTTTATTGCCAGTGGCTAACCAAGATTTTAGGCAGATATTTTCTGCTTTTCCTGTATCTGGAGACTCTATGCCTTCAACCTGAAAAGCGCGTGCTCTCTCACTCAGTCCTTTCCCATTCTCAAATTTACCATTATTAACATCCACAGGCCAACGATAAAACAGTATTATTGTGCACATCTTTGTGTGTGTGTGTGTGTGTGTATATATAAATATGTGCTGTTTAGCTTCCTTCGGGTATTATCCCATGTCATTGTAGTTCTGTTAAAGTTGTAGCAACGTTTCAGCGTATTCTGTCTAAAGTTGTAGAACGGTTTCAGCAAGAATCTCATCTTGCCATCATCAGGCTTCTGTGTGGATGTGTGTCTCACAGTTCTCCTAGCCAATCAGAATGGACCAACCTCAAATTTGAAACCAGGAACTGTGAGGCACAAATGTAAGTACCCGCGAGAGCTTAAAAAAACATATAGTATATAGTATTATATAGTTTATATATATATATATGCTCTGTAATGAACGTGTGTGTCTCACAGTTCCTGGTTTCAAATTCGAGAGGCTGGTCCATTCTGATTGGCTAGGAGCCTGGTCTGTGGTTCATTGGGCTTGGAGTTTGATTGATTTGTGTTTCTGGTTCTTCTGTCTGTTTTGTGGCTTTGGATTGACTGGCAACCCTCTGTTCTTGTGTTGGAGGCTTTCAGTGCAGCTTGGCTTTTGTGTAATGGACGGCTGTTATTCATTAGCAAGTTGGTTTCACCCTGGGTGCCTGTGGTGGGGGTGTTTGAGTTGGAGGCATCAGAGGGAGTCTGTCTGTGCTCAGGTGTGGGGGTGTTTGAGTTGGAGGCATCAGAGGGACTCTGTCTGTGCTTCAGGTGTTTGTCTTTTTGTGTTTGGAGATCTTTCTATTTGAGAGTGCAGGTTTCCAAATGATTGACAGCTGCTGTGGTTGGACTTGGAGTTTGATTGATTGGTGTTTCTGGTTTCTTCTGTCTGTTTTGTAGCTTTGATGTTTCTGGCAACACTCGTGTCTTGTGTTGGAGGCTTCATGCAGCTTGGCTCCAGTGTGAACGGACGGCTGCTCTTCATTAGCACGCTGCTATTCATTAGCAAGCTGGTTTCACTTGGGTGCCTGGTGGGGGTGTTTGAGTTGGAGGCATCAGGAGGATCTGTCTGTGCTCAGGTGTGGGGTGTTGAGTTGGAGGTATCAAGGGAGTCTGTCTGTGCTCAGGTGCCTGGTGCCTGGTGAGGGGGGTGTCGAGTGAGGCATTCAGATGGGAGTCTGTTCTTGTGCTTCCAGTGTGTTTGCCTGGCTTTGGTGGTGGAGATCTTTCTATTTGAGAGGTCAGCTGTTCAAATAATTTGACAGTCTGCTGGAATCATTCCTCTTCTAGTTCATGTGCTGTCAGGTCTTTTTTCGAATCCTATGGCTTCCTGATCGAAATCTGATGGTTGGGCGTTTTCTATAGTAGCTGGTAGGGTTTTAGTGCCATTGAAGTGAATGTTTTGTACCTGTGAGTTTTCATTGTGTTGGATCTAGGTAGAGTGTTGTGGTTCTCAGCTTTTTTAACTGCATTTTTGTGTCTCGTATCTCTAGGCGCGGGGTACTAGTTCTCTATTGAGGTCTTGTCCAATGTATTGGCCGGGTCCAGATGTACAGGGAAATTTCAGTATCATGCCTTGTATTTCCAGGTCATTTGTCCTTTGGGTTCCTCCAGCATTGGCTTGCTATTATTTCCTGGATTTCTGTTTTGAATGGCCGTCTTGTATGTGGCATGCCTGTGTATATTATTGATTTTATCTGTAGTAACCTGCTTAGTGTAGGGCAAAGACAGCTTCCATAAGTCCTGTTTGGTCTTCTAGTGTCTCTGTTATGCTTGGTGTGTGTTTTGTTGGATCAGGTTTGGTGATTCTTTGTTTTTTTGGAAGCTCATTGGCTGCAATACTTCAGTTCAGGGTGCATAGTTCAGTCTTTTATATGTGCTTGTCTGGCGCAGCCGTTTCGGTTCTATGGTATACTAGTGTTTTGCCAGCGAATTTAATCTGTGGCTGCGGTGGTCGGTGGGATGTGGCATAGATCTGGTAGCGCCGTGTTTGGTGTGTGTTTCCCTTTTGGTATAGTGACGTCGTTTCACGCCTGCCCAAGTGCTGCCGATCTGCTTCTTTTGTGGTAGATTCAGTTACATTCTAGGAATGCGTACGTTGTTGTCGTTATAGTTTCCTTTTCCATGGTAACTTGAGATATTTGTGGACCGGTGTGTTCGTGTTTACGCTGTGTGAGCAAATTGTTTTAGGTTTTTCTTTTCCATGGGTGCCAAATCACCAAAAGTGTCACCGATGTAATCTTAACCTCATAGTTTGGTTTGTGTTGTGCAGTTTGGTGCTTTAGTGGGCTGGGCATACGTTTGGACGATGGTGTGCACGGTTTGCGCATCAGAGGAGCCTCCAACTCAAACCCCCACACACCTGAGCACAGACAGGACTCCCTCTTGATGCCTCCAACTCCAAACACCCCCCACCAGGCACCCAGGCACCTGAGCAGACAGACTCCCTTTGATGCCTCCAACTCAAACACCCCCACACCTGAGCAACAGACAGACTCCCTCTGATGCCTCCAACTCAATACCCCCCACCAGGCACCCAAGTGAAACCCAGCTTGCTAATAGCAATATGTCAGCTTGCAATGAAGAGCAGCCGTCCTTTCACACGGAGCCAAAGCTGCACTGAAAGCCTCCAACCACAAAGAACAGAGTTGTTGCCAGCCAATCAAAGCCACAAAACAGACAGAAGAAACCAGAAACACCAATCAATCAAACTTCCAAGTCCAATGAACACAGACCCAGGCTCCTAGCCAATCAGGAATGGAACCAGCCTCAAATTTAAAACCAGGAGCTGTTGAGCCCCACATCCATACAGAAGCCTGATGATGGCAGATGAGATTCTGCTGAAACCGTTGCTACAACTTTAAAAAGCACTACAATGACGTGAGATAATACCCGAAGGAAGCTGAACAGCACACATGTAAGTACCCGCGAAAGCTTTAAAAAAAACACACACACATATGTGTGTCTGTGTGTGTGCTGTTTAGCTTCCCTCGGTATTATTCCCACGTCATTGGTAGTAGTGTTGTTAAAGTTGTAGCAACGTTTCAGCAGAATCTCATCTGCCATCATCAGGCTTCTGAAACGTTGCTACAACTTTAACAAACACTACAATGACATGGAATAATACCCGAGGAAGCTAAACAGCCACACATGTAAATACCCGCAAAGCTTAAAAAAAACAAAATTATATATATAATATATATGCCGTTCAGCTTCCTTGCCGGTATTATCCCACGTCATTGTTAGTACTTTTAAGAGTTCTAGCAACCTTTAGCAGCAGAATCTCATCTGCCTATCATCAGGCTTCTGTATTGAGTTTGTATGTGGGTGTCAGCGGGTCTCACACCGTTGTTTTTAAATTGAGGCTAGCCTATTGTTGTTGCCAGGATGCTTTTTTCTTCATCCTGATTGGTTGGAGTCTTGTTCCGGCTGTGTGTTATTGGACTTGGGAGTTTGTTTGTTGTGTTCTGGTTTCTTCTGGTCTGTTTTGTGGCTTTTGATTGGCTGGCAACACTGTGTTCCTGTATTGGAAGGCTTTCAGGCAGCTTGGCTTCATGTGAAAGGACGGGCTATTATCTATTAGGAAGCTTAGGGTTCATCTGGGGCTGCCCTGGTTGGGGTGGTGTTGAGCTGGAGGCATCAGAGGGAGTTCTGTTTGTGCCAGGTGTTTGCCTGCGCTGTGTGGTGTGGAGATCTTTCTATTTGGAGAGTGCAGGTTTCCAAATGATGACAGTCTGGTTGGAATCATCTCTTCTTATTTTTACTTCTTTTTTACTGCATTTTTTGTGTTCATCCAGTGTGGGTATTTATTCTTCTATTGGTCTTGTCCAATGACATGATGCACAGGGAACTTCGTATATGCCTTGGTTTTCCCAGGTCAATTTTGTCTTTTGAATAGAAGAGATGACTCCACCAGTCAATCAGTTTCTATGTCTTTCTGGCTGATGGGGTTGGTCACTTTTTGAATTGCTGGCGGCGCTTCCACTCTAGTGGCGTTAGCAATAGACGGAGTGTCTACAACTCACACCAAGTGCCTCAGGTAGTGCAGCTCGATCCAGGATGGCACATCAATGCGCGACTGCCAGCAAGAAGTTTCCTGTGTCTGTCAGTGTAGTGTCCAGAGCATGGAGGCGCTACCAGGAGACAGGCCAGTACATCAGGAGACGTGGAGGAGGCTTAGGTAGTGAGGCAACAACCCAGCATCCAGGACTGCTACCTCCGCCTTTTGCAAGAGGACATTGAGGAGCATTGCCAGAAGCCCTTTGCAAAATGACCTCCAGTAGTGTGCACAAATGTGCTTGTGGCTGCTCAAACGGTCAGAAACAGACTCTATGAGGGGATTTGGATATAGGCCTGACGTCCACAGTGGGGGTTGTGCTTACAGCCCAACACCATGCAGGATGTTTGGCATTTGCCAGAGAACACCAAGATTGGCAAATTTCACCACTGGTGTCCTGTGCTCTTCACAGAAAGCAGTTCACCCTGAACACATATGAACAGACGTGACAGGGGTCTGGAGACACCATGGAGAACGTTCTGCTGGCTGCAACATCCTCCAGCATGACTGGTTTGGCAGTGGCAGTAATGGTGTGGGGGTTGGCATTTCTTTAGGTGTGCTGACGCCTCCATGTGCTCGCTAGAGGTAGCCTGACTGCCATAGGTACCGAGGATGAGATCCTCAGACCCCTTGTGAGACCATATGTCTGGTGCGGTTGGCCCTGGGTCCTCCAATCTCATGTGACTGGAATGTGTCAGCAGTTCCTGCAAGACAAAGCATTGATTGCTATGGACTGGCCCACCCGTTCCCCAGACTTGAGTCCAATTGAGCACATCTGGGACATCATGTCTCGCTCCATCCACCACGCCACGTTGCACCACAGACTGTTCAGGAGTTGGGGAATGCTTTAGTACCAGGTGTGGGAGGAGATCCCTCAGGAGATCCATCCGCCACCTCATCAGGAGCATGCCCAGGTGTTGTAGGGAGGTCATAACAAACACTGTGGAGCGCCACACACACACTACTGAGCCTCATTTTGACTTGTTTTCAGGACATTACATCAAAGTTTGGATCAGCCTATAGTGTTTTTTTCCACTTTAATTTTGAGTGTAACTGCAAATCCAGACTTCCATGGCCCATGGGTTGCTAAATTTGATTTCCATTGATAATTTTTGTGTGATTTTATTGTCAGCACATTCAACTATGTAATGACAAAAGTATTTAAGAAGACTATTTCATTCATTCAGATCTAGGATGTCTTATTTTTGTGTTCCCTTTATTTTTTTGAGCAGTGTATATATGCATACACACACGTGTATATGTGTGTATGTGTTGTGTATATATAAACCTAGGGGATAGCTTCCATGGTTAATTGGCTAAGATATGAATGTGAGGATCATCATCCTTTTCTTCCTCTTCTTTCTAGTCATCTTCCTATACTGTTTATAGGCTTTTGTAAATATTAGAGCTACAATATGTTTTATTACGTTGTATTCTATTAATCCATATAATATCATACAAATTCCTAATTTTTACAGAGCCAGGACTACATAAAGAGCCCTACTTTTACTCCTACGACAGGACGCCATGAACACGGTCTTTTTAATCTTTATCATGCAATGGATGGAGCCAACCATTTGCATGTTTTAGTTGTCAAAGAATATGAAATGGCAATATATAAAAAGTATTGGCCCAATCACATCATGCTTGTTCTGCCAAGTATTTTCAACAGTGCAGGAGTGGGTAGGTACATGTTTCATTAGTTACCTATGTGAATAAAACAAGGCTTTAGTTGGCAGCACTAGTAGAATAATTTAAAGCAGGAAGGGCAGCTCTGGGGAATATGTAATCTTGCTCGAGCCTCTTTTTTATGGCCTCCAAAACTAGTCCATGGTTATGCTGCTGATTTGTATAAAGCAGCCAAGTAACCAGCTCTTCCAATGATGCAATTTCAATTTATCCTCTTCTGCTGCCCTTGGCCACCGACATCAATAAATCAATAAAATACAGATCTTGTCCACAAAAGGATTGACTGTTCCTTATATAAACTGTCGACTAATTGGTGAGGAACAACTTTAACCTTATTATGTGCCATCAAATCAGTGACTTAATGAATAGATTTCCTCCAAGATGATCTATCCTTCACCTTGTGTTTTAGGTCTTCCAACAGTGGTGCCATTGGCATTGCAATTGAGTCCATCCCTCTTGCTGCTTTCCATCTAAACCATCTTCCATTCCATTTGGTTTAGAATGAAGCCAAACACTTTTTATTTGTGGGTTTGGTGGCCATGATATTATAATGTACTGAATGAAAAAGATGCTATCAATATGTATTTTTAACATCATGTTCGTGAATTATTTTATGACTTAAATTTAATGCATAATGCACAAAAGATTATTTATAATTTGGTTATTGTACAAATGTAGTCATGTGTAGTAGATCCCATTAATCTATCTGCTACAAGTCAGGTGAATAACCATCTAAACATTTTGAGCAGCTAAGAAAATTTTGATTGTAGGAGGAAAATCTTTTCATAAAACTAAAGACATTGAGCTAAAATGAAACATCAATTTTCCCTTATTGACAGCTCACTCTGGCTTGGTTGCAGGTGCTGCTCATTTCCTAATAAAAGAACTGTCCTACCATAATTTGGAGCTGGAACGAAATCGGCAAGAAGAGCTTGGCATTAAGCCTCAAGATATTTGGCCTTTCATTGTCATCTCTGATGATTCCTGTGTGATGTGGAATGCTGTTGAAATAGATTGTTCTGGTGACAGAAAAAGGTAAACGGCTATTTTCTGTGGTGGTGAAGACTTTTTTTATTAAAAAATAAAAACTAATTTGATTTGAAATTATTTCCTGATCTCTTGCAGTGAATATACTTGGAGAGAAAAGAATATTTCCCTAAAGCAAATTCTTCAGCATATTGAATCGTCTCCCAGTGTCACCCACTATGCCTTGATTGGCATGAGGAAATGGTCCAGTAAAACTAGGAGTGGAGATATCAAAGAGCCATTCTCATGTTGCCATGTGCATGACTTCATCATGCTGAATGTGGACCTGACACAGAATGTCCAGTATAACCAGAATAGGTGAGCCAAGTCTGATTAAGGGAGCCAGCTCCTCCCAACCTGGTGCTGTATAGATTTGTTGGGATTAAGTTTCTATATTTACAGGCAGCATAGCTGACAGTCCCAATGGTTGGGTAGCTTTAAGGGCAGTTTTCATATATCCAGAGGACAACCAATTGGAAGAAACCGAGTTGTATTGCAGTAATTCATTTCATTATGCTTGCTGATTCGAAAGGATGCTGAATATTTTTCATTTTATGATTCTTTTTTATTTTAGGGTCAAATCCTACAACATACTAAAGACATCTTTGTATCTGACATGCATTTTTTTAAAGAAATAAAAATAAGTCAAGAAAAACTGGAATTAGCACATCATTTTCCTGCTAAAATAGCTCCATTGAAACAGTAGTTCAGACTTGTAAGAAACTGTATAAATCATTCAATATCATGAACAGTTTTTTTTCTTAGACTTATCCCTGTGATGTCAAACCATCAGTTTCCTTGGACAAATATCAATGTCAAGCCTTTTTAAATATGTTCTGTTACCATTGCCATCAATCTTGGCCCCTACAGTACAGTATTTCTATTGTATTGATAATGGCTTTCTATTAAAATTTCAAGATTCCACACCGTTCTTTCTTTAAATGCTCAATCTCCTGCTCTTCCCAACAGATTTGTCTGTGATGATGTGGATTTCAATCTACGCGTCCACAGTGCAGGCTTGAGGATCTGCCGATTTAATCGATTTAGTGTCATGAAGAAACAAATAGCAGTGGGAGGGCAAAGGTCCTTTCATATCAAATCAAAGGTGAGACTTCAGGAACGGAGTATCTGCTAACTCCAAAGTTACACATAGCTTTATATTCAGTAGATTCTGAGTTTAAGTAAATGGGGTGATCTAAACTGAGTTCCAATTTAAGGACCAGGTCTTGCCTCCAAAACTACAACATGATCCAGCTGAGCAGCAGATTGGCGAAGGGAGTTTCTATCAGCTTTTGCTCAAAGAGCAGGTGGCAGCTGTAGCTAGGCTAGCCTTCAGACAACTGCAACTTGTATACCAGTTCCACCTTCTCCTAGTTTGGGAGGCATTGGTCATGGACACTCATGGCTTAGTTGCCTTGTAATGGGACTATTGTACAGCCACCTGAAATTTGGTTCCAAATGCAGGGTTTTAGGTGCTGCTTATTATGCCTATGTGACATCACTATTCTGCTCCCAAAAGATTTCAAGGTGAGATTCAAGGGCCTGGTTACCTCCTTTAAAACCCTACGGGACAAAAGACTGGGAACTTGCAGAACTTCCTTATTTCAAGAACATCTGCCTACCCCACACACCCTCACAATGCTCAGGGTTCCCTCTTTTGAAATTTGCCATCTCATGCAACCTAGAAGTAGATGTCTTTTTGGTTGCTGTCCCTCTGCTCTGGAATGATTTCATTCATTTCATGATTGGTTTGTTTATTTTGGAAGCAAGTGGTCAAAAGGCCCAGATTATATAAACATGTCCATATGTCAGAGCAGGAGTGTCAAACTCAATTTCATTGAGGGCCACATCAGAGTAGTGTGACATCGGGGGGGGGCATGGTGTGGCTGGGGTAGGAGTAGCCGGGGTGTGGCCAGGGTGGGAATGGCCAGCTTGACGTCACTCATGTCAGGCACCTGTAGTGGTCAAGTGCTAAAGCAGGACTTCCCTCAGACCCTCCTTCATTCTCATTACAATCTTCCTTCCTTCCTTCCTTCCTTTTTCCTTCCCTCTTCATTCTCCTTTCTTCTTCCTTCCTCTCTTTCCTTATTTTTCCTTCCTTGTTCTCTTTCCATCTTCACTTCTTTTTCTTTATCTTTCCTCTTTCCCTTTCTCCTTTCCTGTTATTTCTTGCATGTTCAAATGCAAAAGGGGAAACATTTCTCCTTTTGTTTTGTTTTTCGTTTGTTTAGCTAGCCCTCTGCCAGTGAAAATGGAGCTTGACGGGATTAGGCTTAGGCTGCAGGAAGCTGTTGCAGCTGAAAATACAGCTTCAAGGAGCCACACGCAGGCCTCATGGGCTCTATTTTCATTGCCAGAGGCACTGCGGGCCAGCCCTTTGCTGTTTCCAGGGTGGCCCCATGGGCCAGATCTGAATACCCACGGGCCTTGAGTTTGATGCCCCTGTCTCAGAGTGATGTCTAAGCTCTCAACACGCTTCTGAAAATGTGCATTTTTGTGTCTTCATATTTGTATCTATGTGCGTGTTTACATACATAAATCTCAAATATGTGAGACATCTGAATTTATTTTTCTCCCTCAGTCAGTTATATAATTGTATTGTTGTATTTGTTCAGCTACATGTATTTTTAATCTTATTTCAAAAAGTCACTGCCAAAAAAAAATTGCTGTCACACTCACTGTTTTCTTTTCAGGTGTCAGATAATTTAATGAGTATTGGTCCAGCTCAATATATTTGTGCCCCCGATAGCAAGCATACATTCTTGGCAGCTCCTGCTCAGTTATTGCTTGAAAAATATCTCCAATATTACAGCCATCGCTTCTTCCCTCTTTCACTGAAGAATTACAACCACCCTGTGCTATCTGTGGATTGTTACCTTAATTTAGGACCACAGGTAATCAACTTATGCATTAATTAAAATACTGTACATAAATATAGAAATAAAATATAGGCATGTACTGGAGAAAGCAATTATGTTTGGAAGAGTTGGAAGTAAAAGGAAACCATGCTGTCAAAGAAAACAGTGGCTGGATACCATCAAAGCTGACACTAGCCAGAGCATAGAAAAACTCAAAAGAATGAGTGCAAGATTGAAAGAGATTTGGCCCATAAAATCATCAAGAATCAGACATGACTAAATGGGTAACATCATCATCATCATCATCATCATCATCATCATGTGGGCACCTGCCCTTCAAATGTAGCTGAACCTCAACTCCCAGCATTCTTCTTTATTGCTCATCCTGTCTCTAGTTAATTGTTATTTAACAGTACCTGGAGGACTATAGCTTGTGAAGTGGACTCTGCCTGCTTCTTACCATCTGAGGTTATCACTCTCTGAATTCATTCATTCATTCATTCATTCATTCATTCATTCATTCATTCATTCATTTATCAAATGAATATTCTGCCACAGTCACAAAAACATCTTGACAGCTCACAAAGATAAGCAAATAGTGTAACAGGAGAAGAATTATTATAAATACAAGTTCTCCCCTCACCCCTTCCTCCAAAACATTCTATGGGCCCCGAAAGCCTTCTAGAAATGTTCTGTTTTCAACATGTTCCAGAAGGCAGAAAATATTGGAGACAAACCAACCTCTTAAGAGGAGGCCATTCCAGAAGATTGGCCCAAATGCTTCTAGATTTTGGACTTCTTCACCTCTCAGAACCAACTGTTTTTCCTGGCATAATTTAAGTGGTTGGGCTTTTTCTGGGGAAAAAGGGGGCAACCCTTTTTCCCCAGAAAAAGCAAGTGTGCCTGCCATTGCCAAGGAGAATAACTGAGTGGCAGGACCAATGCAGCTACCTGCTATGGTGGGTTTTTCCAGCTTTGCCAGAATGAGGCAGCAATTGAATGTCTCTACAAGTGTTTTGGAGTAACTTAACTGTGGGTGACAAATGTTTGCTGCAGAGAAAACAAAATAAGAGAAAGGAAGAGGCAAAAAAGAAAAGGAGATGTTATTGTTTCGGTAACACATGATTAGGGATGATGCCAAAATCTTAGGAGAGCCAGTCTCTGCAGCTTTGCTAACATGTTATTAAATTAAATGAGAGTAGGTTTATATAATTTCTCTTTACAGGCCATTCAGTCATGAATTGACTATATTATTTATAAAATAAAAAGATATGTGCTAACTATAGGAGAATTCTGGTGAGGACAAGCATTTGCTACATATTTGCTACATCTGGAAAAAAAGATTTATTTACCTGCTATAAATGGATTCCATGATACCTGGCACAATATGAAACTGCTGCCGATGTTTCTGTGGCATAACTGTTTAATAATGCTAACCTGAATGATCTCTGGATGGAGAGTAAATCATTCTTGCCATTTTGTTCCTCTTGCAAACAGATTGCAGTTTGTTATGTTAGTTCCCGGCCTCATTCTCTGAATGTTAGCTGCTCTGAGATGATTTTCAGTGGACTCTTGCTGTATCTGTGTGATTCCTTTGTTGTAGCTAGCTTCTTGAAGAAATTCCACTTTTTGAAAGGTAAGAGGTTGTTGTTGACACATAGAGTGACTTGACATCTTTGAAGCAGGCAAGGAAGGAAGGAAAGAAGGAAGGAAGGAAGGAAGGAAGGAAGGAAGGAAGGAAGGAAGGAAGGAAGGAAGGAAGGAAGGAAGGAAGGACAAAAGCACTTGAGTCACTAATACTTGAACTTTCCTACCTGAAAAACTACTTGGGGGTGGGGGGAGAACCTTCCAGGTAGAAACATCTATTCAATGCAGGAACAGATTGGCTTCCTGGGAACAAGGAACCTGATCTGTTGCTAAAATAGCATTTTGACTAATCTAATTGTCGAGAAGGAAACTAAACATTTTACAAGGAATACTCTCATATACCCTAATTGTTCTGATAATTCCTTCCTTCCTTCCTTCCTTCCTTCCTTTCTTCCTTCCTTCCTTCCTTCTTCCCTCCCTCCCTCCCTCCCTCCCTCCCTCCCTGTTAAAGGTTTTAAATATTTTTTAAATATAAAGATTAAAATATTTTACCTTATTACCCTATTTAAAAGATCTGCTGGTTCGCTACCACCCCAAAAAATTATTTCGGGTTTCTTCTCTTTTCTTTGTTTCAACAAGAAACTGAATAAATATTTAATAATAATTCAAAATTGGTTGGAACCAGGTTCTCTTAATATTACCACATATCTATTAGGATTGTCAATCCCTGCTTCCTTGGTGTTAAATATGTAACCTTTTTCCTGAGAAGCAGAGGTTGTCTCAGAGCTAAGACTATTACTTTTCCTCAGACCTCTCTTTTCACTTACATCTCCCAAATCTTTTTCCCCTTAGTTTCATCCATGTCCCCACTTCCTTGGAATATAAACTGCAGGAGGTGCAGTTGCCCTGCACCATTCATGTTTTGACTGATTGCTTTAATACCCACTCATTCCAAATATTATAGTCAGCAAGTGGAAGGGGATATGAATTATGTTGCCAACTATGAAAAGTATCCTAGTGCACAGAGAGGGAAAGAAGGCAGGAGACAAGTATATTTCTAAGAGATTGCTTGTTCTTGATTGCTAAAACGCTTGTCCTTTCAATGTTTCTCCTTTTGACTGATGATGCCTTTAAGTCATTCCACTGAGTGCAGGCTGTTGTGTGTGATTTTTGTTTTTAGTTCAGAGAGTTATGTACCTTGTGGGGTCCTTGGTGCTCTCTGAGCTTGGTTGTTTTCTTGAAGATGTTTCACTATCCAACTAGGGAACATCACCAGTGCTACAAGGAGTGGGATTTACTCTCTGTTTATATGGTTTGTGGCTGGCCCTAACAGTGGTGGTGAGAGTGTTCTTAGTGATTCCTTGATTTGGTTCCATAATTAAGAATACACTCAGCAATACTGACAGGGCAAGCCTCTGGCATATTAAAAGAGAACAAACCCCACTCCCTTCTAGCACCGATGATGTTACCTAGTCAGGTAATGAGACATCTGCAAAAAAACAACTAAGGTCAGAGATAACTAAGGACTCCACAGTTCAACCCTGAGCTACAATATTCTTTCCTATTAGTTATGTATATATATAATACAAATGCTAATGCCAATAATAATAATAATAATAATAATAATTCCTACAGGTGCCACCTTATGTGTCATTTGCCAAGACCGAAACTCCCTTCGTCAAACTGTTGTCCGGCTAGAACTGGAAGATGAGTGGCAATTCCGGCTAAGAGATGAGTTTCAAACCGCCAATGCCAAAGAAGACAAGCCCCTCTTTTTTTTGACAGGACGGCATATTTGATAAGAAATTATCCGACATCCTCCAGGAGACTCTTCCAACCAAAAACAAGTTGTGAAAATAGTGGGGGAACTTAAAATGTTCAGCGGCGGAAGGGTTTTTTAAAAACCCATAATATGGACAAAAATGTAGGGAAATTTGAAATATCTGTAAATTATTTTATTTGACACATTTGTGTTTATAATTTCAAACTGTCTCAGTATCTTTTATAATTTAAGATGTTTAAACTGTTCGTTTTGTGTCAGGAGCAGAGTGGAATCACTGCTTGTTGTAGTTGAATTGTTTATAGGTTCCCCTTGTCTTTGTTTTGGTTGTATAAATTATAGAGATTATTGGTATAATTCAACATTTAGACATAGATTCCCTTCTTAACCTTTTGTTGAATTAGAAGTCAGTAGACAGAAAACACTCCATTCTTAGTATATAATGCAGCTGATAAGTGAATAGCTATTGGGAAAAAAGGTTTGGGTAGAGTGCTAGAGGCAAAAATGAACTGGGCAGTTATCCAATGCAAAGTCCAATGAAATGAATGGGAAACATGAAGAACATGGCATTGTGTATCAGACTTAGTGGGAACCGCAAAAAAGAACTGTCCAAAGGATTCTGCCTTATATTTCCATTTTAATGGACACTTAGGCCTTTACCTTACCAGTAATTTTGAGCATCTTCCACAATTACTCCTTGCCATTGCTGAGGTAATTCAAAGCGCATCCTCATTACATTGAATAAGTCACAACACTGGGTGGATGATTCTAGAAGATGCTACTGTAGTGATTTCCCCCATCCTAGTCTCAGAACCTTTGTTTGTTCTACATAATTTTTAAAGTGGAGGCATTTATAGGACCCTGGTAAGGAGATAGTTCCTTTCCAGTTTCCTCAATGCCTTCAACAATGACAGAGCTTTTAACATCTAATCTTATTGGAAAAGAGAGAGAGGGAAACATTGAGGGAAATATTCAGAGAAATATCTTGAAAGTAGCCCATAATCAACTGTATATCAACACATATTTACAGTTGACCACTGGACATGTTTTATGACATTTTGTATTATGCCATTAATGCTTTACAATAACTTTTATGTATGAAGTGTTTTATAAAATTTCAAACCTACAAGAGTCATGGGTTCTGGATTTTGAATATATTTAGTAAATTAGCCCTTTTTAAAGTATCAATTTGCCTACAATACACTATTCCATCCAGCTAAAGTTTATACACAAAGTTTTAGTAGTATGTTAGACAACCCATGACCTGCTGGATTATTGTTTCAAATATATTTTCTTTCCAGATTCCCTAAAACCTTCAACCACGGCAGACCTTCTAAATGTAATGAAAAAATTTTTAAAAATTCAGGGATATATTCAGAGATGTATCTACCTTGAAAGTAGCCCATGCTGGATTGTACAGCACAAACATTAGCAGCTGACCACAGGAAATGTTCTCTGACATTTTGTATTATGTCGGAAAAAATACATTTTTTTTCTAGGGTTAACAGCAGAGAGAAACTGCATCCACAGACCAGAGGCCTGCTTCAGTGCAGTTTGAAGTGCAATTCATTTTCTGCTTATAGCAATATTTACAGTTATCAGCACTGGAATGGGGATAAGGAATCATCAGATAGTTAAATGCTAGAAAACTTCATTCGACAAAGAACTTGGCAATAAATCATAACAGGAAAAAGACAAATTGATTGTCCTCTCTTAACTCCTTAATGGGCAACGAGTTCTTCATTTTCTTTAATTTTAATTAAAATTAAAATGTCTAATTTTCAGGAACATTCTTGTAAAGAGTGTCAAACTAGATTTCTTCGAGGACCGGATCAGCATTGTAGCTCTCTGCGGGCTGGCGGAGGAGATATGGAGAGGGAGGAGATGGGATGGATGCTTTCTGCAGCACCCTGCTGGCCAAAATCGGGCTGCGGGGGTGTGTGTGTGATCAGGGGTGGGATTCTACCAGTTCGCACCTATTCACCAGAACCGGTTGTTAACATTCTAAGCAGTTCGGAGAACCGGTTGTTTGAAGAAATTACTGGCCTAATCCTGGAAGGAAGGCAGGAAGGAAACATTCTGGTTTTGCTTACAGAAGCTATCCCTCTGTTAAACCTTATTATGTTCTTGGCAGGACTAGACTTCCTGCCTCAGGAACTTCCCTGGAGTTATTTTCCCCTCCTTTGCTGGTACTTTGCTTGTGTGGAGTGACCATTCAAAGTTACAATGGCACTGAAAAAAGTGACTTATGACCATTTTTCACACTTACGACTGTTGCAGCATCCCCATAGTCATGAGAGGCCAGGCGAGGAGATGTGTGCCTTGATGTGAGTGATATTGATTTGGCCACACCTGTCCACCCAGTCACATGACCACCAAGCCACGCTCACCACTTAAGCCACACCCACAGAACTGGTTGTTAAAAATTTGAATCCCATTCCTGGGTGCAATGCCCACCAATAGCCTCCTGCAGCACTCTGCTGGTCGAAAATGGGCTGTGGAGGGGGTGCATGATGCCCCCGTGGTTTGTTTTCAGCTTCCATAGCCTCCTGCATCACTCTGCCAGGTAAAAACAGACCACCCCATTTTGGCCAGCAGAGGCACTGCAGTCCTTTGATATTTCCAGGCCGGCCCTGCGGGCCAGATCTATGCACCCCATGGGCCTTGAGTTTGACACCCCTGTTTTAAAGGAACATGTCACTGCTTGTAATTCAATTTCTTCAAAGGCAAAAGCACATCATCTATACTGGCTGTGATCTATTCAGAGCTAAGCATTTTTAAATCCCACTATATTTAAAAAAAAAAACCAAAACTATGCCTGCACTATTGAAATTAAGTTGTCTGGTCATTGGTGCTTTTTTTTTTTTTTTAATCAGAGCCCACACCGGTTGTGCCCCATGACCTCAAGATACACTTAAGGTACACTTAATCAGCAGAAGATAGTGGATTACACACACACACACACACCCCGTAGTGAAATAAAATTATGCAGATGCAGTTTCCCATATTTGATCATTTTGAGAACCCAGTTATTTCTTTGGGGAATAAAATCATGAGAGCTTTGAACAGTGTTATAAAGATTAAATTGATGGCAGTGAGCTACAATTGTACAACTATAAAATAGTTAATAGCATCGTATCTGAAAGGACTTGTTACACAAAGAAGTTGGCTTGTTGCTGTTATTATTTTTAGTGGATCAGGGCTATAAGAAATACATCTGGATATCCTATGCTGAACAGAACTTTTTGCCAATTTCCATAACCAGATTCACATGACCTCCAAATGGTTTCTGCTGCCCCCTAGTTTATAAGGTTCATCTTGGATGAGTAATCATATTTTTAAATATTAGTTTTATTATAGTCTAGCAGAACCCCAGTGGGGGTTTTTTGAACAACACTCCAGTTACCAACTTCCATCTTGCATTACATCCCCTTCCTCACTCTTAATAAATCTCTTTATTATTTCATCCCAATGCAAAACGTTGGTAGTTATTTTTCTCTGGACACGCAAACACCTTTTCCAGGAGGCTTATGACTTAGCAGGGCGACTTGAGGAGTCAGCTGCCAAGCTAGCGGGTACCAGATGACAGAGCTCATGTTTCTCTTCCAGGCTAAGGTTCCAAAAACATGAGCAGGCTAAACTAGCAAGCTAACAGAATTGCTGGGAAATTATTCTGTCTGCATCTTTGTTGTTAACCAGTGCATTGCTTTAAGGCTGGATTTTTGTTTCAGATTGAAACTTAAATCAGGGTTAACGTCCTTGATACCATAGACGCCTCTGGCAATGGAGGAAAAGAATCATCTCAAGATGCCATCTGAAGATACAGAGTCCCCTTGGTCCTGGGTAAGGCCTCCTGATCAAGAACAGAAATTAGATGTTGGGAGTTAGAGGGCAGTTTGGCTCTTTATTTGAGACTACAGGCTCAGAGCGCAGCCCTGGTCATATTGATTCAAAGCAAAGCTGTGTTGAATTGGTGCAAGGGGGTAGATAGGTTTCTTTGGTTCCTTTAGTTTTCAGCTTGGAGGAAAGATGCATCCTTTAAGTTGCATGCAGTTTAAACAGTATATATTATTTTGTTTTCTTTCAAACTGTTATTGGATGTCATTCTAGTGGGCAAGCCTGTCTCCTGAAAAAAACTACTTTCCCCATTTTAATATTGTTGGACTATACAGGGACATTGCTTTAATTTGGGGCACGTTTGGCCAGCTAAAGTCTAATTTCATTTTGAGTTTTGCAATTTTTGTATAGCTAAAAGAGCAAACATATTAAAGACCGCTCTGAGATGGATCTTGCTTTCTGAAAAAATCGTGAACTGCTACTGATTTTGAAAAATAACAGTAGGGAGATTGGATGTTGCAAGCTTTATTCTGTATCACTCCTGAAAACTTTCATATTTGGGGACAGGCAGGAAGGTTGGGATGACATTTGAAACATTTGCAAAACCTTGCAATCAGCAAAGTTTTCTGACTCCTGATGGTCTAATAATAGCAACTCTTAAAAAGCATAGCCTCACTCCTAAATACAATTGTTGGAAAGGACAGACTACTAGGATTGCATTTTTTTTATTTTTGAGAAAAACTTGTAAATTTGCTTTTTGGATCCAACACAAATTTCTGGGGTAGTTAAAAAGCACACTGAACCTTAATTGTCTACCTGAGTCACAGTTTTCCACTTAACTCAGTTCATTAAGCCTCTGATAAATGGAATAGACTTGGCAAATGTGTCCCAGTTCTCTGCTTCTATTAAGATTTATAAAGGGGAGGTAGATACATGTAGGAATAGTTCTCTTGTTAGGAAATGCTTTTTCAATATTTCTTGATGGGTCTGACTGAACAGTACAGTCCATGATAGACAATGCAAGTAGGGATGTGAATTTGACACTCACAGTGTATGCGGAATATGAATAAAAGGATTGGAAAGTTCTGTAATGCTCGTTTTTAGGTAGTAAATAAGTGATTCAGAACAAAAATAGTCTTGAGTTTTCTGTTGGAGTTAGTCTTGCTAAATGTCTTAATAATGGATGAAATTGTACTTGAAGAAGAACGAAAAGGTTATGGTGAAGATTATAAGATTAACATTTTACCTTTGTGTCATATGATAGGTGAAAACTATAAACACACAATATTTTTAAAGGTAAAGATATAGGAATGTGATAGATAGGAATGAAAAAGATATCTTATTATCATTTCTCTCTCTCCCGCCTCATATATTTTTGGAACCACCCATCTACCTCGTAGAGGCTTTCTGGATGGTGTACAGTCAAATATTGGAACAGGAAATAAAAGTTAAAATTTAAATAAAGGATGATTAAAAACAATGTTAAACACCAGTCTGATGGTTGCATTTTCCTCTGCACTTCCCAAGCAAGGCTGCAATGCCATGTTTTCATTCCTTTCAGGAAGGCCACCTCCCAAGCTCATAGCAAAAAAGAACTTTCGACAGAGAATACAGGTGGTCCTCAACTAAAGGCCCTGTCACACTGCCCAACGGATGCAAAACGTTTGTAAAAAGGACACAGCGGACAAGAAAACATCCGTTTGTTATCCGCTTCTCAAAAGGGGCAAAAATTTTGCATAACCAGAGCGGATAACACGGAAAGAAACGGATGGGGGAGGACGCAGAGCGGATGGAAAGCAGATGCGGAACGGAAGCCCAGCGGATGAAAGCGGATGGGAGCGGATGGCACATCCGCAAGGCTTCTGGGGAGACCTCAGCAAAGCAGACGCGGAATGGATGAAGCGGATGCCAGAGCGGACGCGGAACGGATGAAGCAGATGCACAGCGGCTGCACAGCAGATGAAGCGGCATGCAGAGCGGAAGCCTAGCGCATGCCTTGCGTTAATTGCACATGGCGGGGGGATTTATTGCATCAGGCCCGCGGATATAAAGGGAAGCAGCTCAGAAGCAGGTCACCTTTCAGAGGAAAGACCTGCTGCCAGGCGCATTGAGTGCCTTGCCTGCCTGCCTTGCTGCCTGCCATCCTGCCATCCTTGCTGCCTGCCTTGCTGCCTGCCCATCCTGCCAGCCTTGGTGCCTGCCTCCCTGCAAGCCTTACTGGCCTGCCAGCCTTGCTGCCCTGGCCAGCCTTGCTGCCTGCCGCACTTGCTGCCTGCCAGCCCTTGCTGTCTGCCAGCCTTGCTGCCTGCCTGCCTGCCAGCCTCCTGCCAGCCAGCAACCCCACAACCATGGGAAAAGAGAAAGCCTCAGCCACTCTGCTGCCAGCCCTGGCAAGAGGACAGGGCCACCCTCCCGCCCTCTGGCCCTCACTCTGCTTCTGCTGGGCTTCTGTAGCACGGGCTCGCTCTTTTGTGGCTGGTGCTTCTGCTGCTTCTGCTTCTGGAGGAGCTGATGATGATGCTTCTAGCGGTGGTGCTTCTGCTCGTGCTTACTCTGCTGAGGCTGCTCCTGGCAGTGGTGCTTCTGCTGGTGCTTACTCTGCTGATGCTGCTCCTGGCGGTGGTGCTTCTGCTGGTGCTTACTCTGCTGAGGCTGCTCCTGGTGGTGGTGCTTCTGCTGGTGCTTACTCTGCTGAAGCTGCTCCTCGTCCTGCTGGTCCTGCTGGTCCTGCTCGTGCTCCTGGTCTTGCTCGTCCTGCTCGTCCTGCTGGTCTTGCTCGTGCTCCTGATCCTGCTCGTGTTCCTGGTCCTGCTCGGCTCCTGGTCCTGCTCGTTGCTGCTGCTGCTGCTGCTGATGATGATATGATCCTGCTGCTGCTGCTGGTGGTGGTGGTGGTGGTGTGTGGAGGAGCAGCCCCTACAAACTGGAGGCCCTCTGATGAGGCCCATCTGATCCTGCCAAAGGGAGGAAGAGGCATATGCGGGAACGGGAGAGGAGGCAATACTCCATTGAGGAGGAACACGAGGATGAGGTGCTGGAGTGGCTGAGAGAGAATGACTATTCTGTGGCGGAAGGGACACCGCGCTTCTACAGGGACACCAAAAGAAAGCAGGCTGCTTGAGAGAGAAGGTGGAGAGTCTGGGCTAACACATCGGATGTGCTCCTTTGCTGGTGGAAGCACATGCACACCTGGTACGGAGAAGCGCTGCACCTCAAGAAATCTGGCCAGGCCACGGTTAAGCTGACGGACAGAGAGACCTAAAGTCATGGCCAGGTGCAGCTTCCTGGAGGTGAGATCCGCCACCGAGCAGAGAGAGCAGCTCCTCTCACGACCCTCTCTCTCCGGCAGCCTGCTGAGAGCCAGTCCTCTTCCGGCCGAGAGTCAGCTCCTGTCTCCAGGCAGGTTTCTGTGGAGCGTGCCACGGCGGAGAACCCGTGTACAGGTGTTTTAACCATGGTGGAACGCGTGGAGGACTCCCTGGTGCAGTGGGAGAAAGGAGACGGCACTCACCACAGCCCTACCCGCATCCACCCACAGCTCCACCTCCACAGAAAGGCAGAGAGCCAGACAGGAGGAGCAGAGCTACACTGTCCTGCTGGAGATCAGGGACACCATCGCGGAGCAGCATAGATCTCCTCTCTCAGCTGGTCCACACCGACTCCTCATCCTCCAACCGCAAGCCCTTCCTCACCTATTGTCAACCAGACCCTCACGGACATGGCAAGAACCCTAGTACCAGGTGGTGAAGGAGCGGATCAACCGAGCTGCTTCACAACCTCCAGATCCAGAGGAACCTGCTCCCACCCAGTCCAGGTCTGCTCCTCCACTCCAGGTGATGTCCCCCCATTCCAAGGCTTCCCACCGGCCCTCACCTACCAGGGCTATGGCTAACAGGAGGTCCGCAGCAGCACAGGCAGCAGCCCTTCCCAGTCCAGGCACAGAGTCATCGGACGACACCGTTGCCACTGGTTCCACCCGATGCCACTGATGCCACCCATGCCAATGATGCCACCAATGCCACCAATGCCACCCACACCACAGGTGCCACCCACGCCAGTCTCCACCCAGCTGCAGACCAGACAGCCCCACTACACTGCTCCTTCCTCCACCCCACAGCCAAGCCTGGCCTCAGTAACATCTGTCCTCGGTACTGGGGCTGACACCACATGGCATGGAGGAAGGAGCTCTCAACATCACGTGGCTGAGCCAGCTGTCCAAGAGCTTCCTCAACACACCATCACCTGTTGTCCTCTCGGGCCAGGCACCCCAATGACGATACAGACCAGCACTCCAGCAGCAGCCACCTCCACAGCACCTGGACCCTTCACCCCTGAGACTGGGCACACCTCCGAGTGACCAAGAGGAGTGCCAGAGACTGGGTGGCTACTGTAGTCTTTATTTGGACACTTGACTTGGGTCATTTTTCTTTTAGAGCTTGTGATTAATAAAGTTTATCTTTGCTTCACACACTTGCTTCATTTATTTATGTCAATAAAGTCTTGGTGGAAACTTTAGAAATGGTTTAAGCCTTTGCATGCTTGTGGGATGGGTTAAGATAGCAGTGGGATGGGCAGGGATACCTTGTGGGATGGGCAGGGATACCTGTGGAATGGGTAAATAGCTGTGGGATGGGCAGGGATACCTTGGATGGTTAAGATACCTGTGGGAGGGTAAGATAGCTGTGGATAGATAAACCTCCAGTGCAAGCATAGTGGGAATGTATGGTCCACCCTCCCAGGTGCCACACCTATGGCCCTTCATTATCAATACTAATGTAAGCATTGATCCACACATTTGAACATAAACACAACTCTTTATGAAATGCCTGTTCATTGTAGGGCCACCCAACATCCATTGCCCAATCTCATCAGTGTGATGAGACAGGCTGAAGGAAGCATCCATTAATCATCTATCATCCTTGTGTTGCCACTCCACTGCTCCAGCTGGGGAGTTGCACCAGTGTTTCAGGAGTTGGCCTGCTTCTTCCCTTCACGTGAGGCTCTGTTGGGGCCTTGCACATCCTGAAGTGTCTATCAGGTTTCGCCCTTGCCCCCATTCCCAGCTCCATGTCCCCATTGCCTTGCTGGAGGTCCACGAGCCTGTTCTGCAAGACTGGGTAGCGGGTGCGCATGAGATTGTGCAGGATGCAGCAAAGCTTCCACGATCCTCCTCACGGTCTCTGGGTGATGCTGCATGGTGGTGAGAAGTACCTGGAACCTGTTGGCCAGGATTCCAAAGGCGTTCTCCACCACCCGCCTTGCCCTGGACAGCCTGTAGTTGAAGATCCTCTCTTCACGGGTGAGGAGTCTGGAAGTGTAGGGCTTCATGAGGTAGGTTCTGAGGGAGAAGGCGTCATCCCCACGATGAAGTAGGACACATCTTGTGTGTCGTTGGGCAGTGGGTCTGGATCTGGGAAGCCCATGATGAGTTGCGTTCCAGCCACTCCTTGAGGTCACTGGCGTTGTAATACCTGGGCATCTGAACATGAGCCGTTGCCTGAAGCATCGATGTATATGAACTTGTAGTCAGCATTGACCATGGCGAAGAGGACGATGCTGGAGAAGCCCTTGTAGTTGAAATAAATGGACCCCGACTTGGCTGGCGCTTTGCAAGCCACGTACTTCCCATCTATGGCTCCAACGGTGTGGGGAAGTTCCACTTCTGATACACTGCTTCTGCAACTTTCTTCCATCCGTCTTCATGGAGGGCACTGGAGGAGCTCCTCCAGGTATTCTTCGATGATGGCCTGCACCACTTCTCTGACCACAATGCTGATGGTGTTGTGTGGCACCCTCCAGCCGTACTGCATGCTTTTGTAGGTGGTCCCTGAGGCCAGGTGGCGCAGAGTGAGTGCCACCTTGAGCCAGGTTCCAGGCTGGCCAGAAGTTGGTGTTTGCCTTGGTCAACCTTGGTGTCAGCCGCTCCTCAACTTCGTCAAACATGGCTGGAGGCATCCTCATGAAGTTCTGGAAACGCCCGAATGTCTTCGTTCCTGAGCTCCACCATCAGCTTGTTGTACAGTCCGTACTCCGCTCTTCTCCCGATCCATCTTCGGACCCAGACACTTCTTGGCCGCCTCTTTTTCTTCCCGTAGTAGAGTTCACAGAGTCTGTAGATGGCTTCATACTGTTGCAGAAGGAGGTGGCTGCGAAAAGGACTGTATTACGATCCATGGTGGACGTCAATGGATGCTGTGGTATGAGCAAGGAGCCAGATGAAGGCTGCAGAGGTCTGCACAGCAGGGCTGCTGGTCTGAAAGTGAGATCCAGGTGAGTTGCTCCCCCTTTTTATAGGCAATATAGGTTTTCCCCTATGTGTCCCTTTGCATCCTCTTAGACGTCCTTAATATCCGAGATAGGTCCCCTCTGCGAACGTTTTTTCCGTTTTAAATGCTTTCTTTGCGTGCTGCATCCGCTTTCATCCTTTCTCTGTCCGTGCTACTAATGCTGCACGTCCGTTCCGCGTCCATTCCCACTTCCTCCTGCATCCATTTACCGCTGGAGCAGATTGAGTGTGCGCGGATGTGCAGTAGATGCCTAGCGGATATAGCGGATGCGTAACAGATGCAGAATGGATGTCCCCCGTATGCCTAGCGGGTGCAGAACGGGACGCATTGGATACATTTTCTGCTCAAAAGTTTTGAGCAGCTCAAAACCCTCTGAGAGGATGAAACATCAATAGACGGATGCTGGACGGATAGAGAGGAAAACAAAACGGAGACAGTGAGTACAGAATTGGAAGCATCGTGTATAACCAATGGATGGCAAGTGTTTTCTCTCCGTTTTACATCCTCTTTCCATCCATTGGTGCAGTGTGACAGGGGCTTTACGGCCACGATTGAGCCCAAAATTTATGTTGCTAAGTGAGGCATTTGTTAAGTGCATTTTGTCTCATTTTGTGACCTTTCTTGCCACATTTGTTAAGTGAATCCTGCAGTTGCTAAGTTACTAACATGGTTGTAAAGCAAATCTGTTGACTTTGCTTGCCAGAAGTTAGCAAAAGGTGATCACATTGCCCCAGGGACATTGCAACCGTCATCAATGTGAGTCGGTGGTCAAGCATCTGAATGTAAATCCTACTGCCCATGGGGATACTGCAATGGTCACAAGTGTGAAAAATGGTCATAAATCACTTTTTTCAGTGCCATTGTAACTTCGGTCACTAAGTGAACTGTTGTAAGTCAAGGTCTACGTTTATCTGAAGCTCAGGGTTGAAATGTGGTGTTGCTCTCTGAGCTGGGCGCTTGCTTGCAGACAGTTCATTACCCAACTAGGTCGCCTTACCAGTGTGCGTTGCATAGTGTCTGAGGATTCTGGAGGAGTGAAGAGCAGCTTACCACAAGTTGCTCAGAAGTTAGTCTTCATCTCATTGGATCAAGCTAGTAGCCTGGAAATCTTTTTGTATACCACCAGAAGATTCTGCAAAGGTAAAGAGGAGCTCACCATGACTAACAGAGAAATGGTGCTTTCCCTCATTGGCTCAAACTAGGAAAGCATAAACAGTCCCAGTGAGGAGATTTGTGTAATGTCAGAGCATTCTGGGAAACTAAAGAGGAATTTAGCATTACTTATTATGCTTGTTGGTTTGAGGTTATTGCATCTTGATTTATTTAATAAGGTTTTGAAGGCTTTTTGTTCACTTGTATTTCTTGGGTGTTACCTGGGATGTATTTTGATACAGGATTGTGGTATCCCTTTCAGAACTTGTGCGGTCGTGAGTTGCATACACACACACACACTCAGTAGCATTGTTGTTATCTAGTTAAGCAAGGAAATGTCTGCAAACAACCAAGCTCAGAGAGCAACACACATACACACACACACGTACACGCACAAAGTACTTGAAGCACAGACTTCAAATGTTCTTTGGATTGAGCACTATAGAAATAAATAAAAGACAGAAATGCAAATAATGCTGAGGTTTGAAAATGTTGCCAAAATGGAACTGATGACTCAAGTGAATCCTAATTTATGGTAAGAAGTTGATATTTTCAATAATCATATGAAATAGATAACCCTTACCGTTGTGATTGTGGATAGCCTGAGTCATTTTAGTATATGTGACCCCGAATGGCAAACAGAAGGAAAATTCAAATGATACTGTCATGACATTGAACATAATCATAACGTCAGTAACTGATGACTTGTTATCTTTGGTATCTCAGACTGACAGCTGTGTCATAATATATTTAGCCCATTCACTTGCTTTTCATTGAAAGCCTGTATTTAATCTACTGTCTCCCCTTTGTGTTTTATCTCAAACGTCAACAGGGGTGTTCACAGTAGCATCTGTTGCTGTATGTTTTATTTTAGTGACTTTTAAGAATGGGAATGCCACATAGTAAGATATTGCTTTGAGCTTTCCTTTCCTTCTGACACCTTTTTGAAAAACAAACTTTACAATAATCCCAACACAGAAAAATAATAGACAATGTACAATGTATTAGTGCACTGAAATGCAATTTGCAAAACAATTTCCTAAAAAAAGTAGGAGTAAGAGAAGATGTTTTCCTTGGGAAAGACAGTAAATCCTTCCAGTGGAAAGCTTAAGTAACATGTTTCAGAAGTCTGCCGGTCTAAAATTAGCATGACAGGGGAATTAAATTATTCCTTCAGACTTGGGCTTCATCAGGTGATTCAATGGCACATGACGGAGTGTAGATTTGGCTGCCTGGACTCTGCAAACTTGATATGGATCAGTAAATTCCTGGGAAGAATTTTTGGAAGCAGAATTTCTTCTACTCTATTGAAACCCTGTTAGACGGGACAAATATCCTTAAAGGCAGCGCAATATTAGACAAAGTGAAAGAACCTCTAATTCCTTCTATATCTATGCATACATACAAATCTCTGAGGTGCTGGATGGAACAATGATAAACGGGTCATTTCACAACTTAGCAGGTTGAAGAAAAAATTGTTTGGGTTGGGGTCTAGTTTCACAGCAACACTCAAGATCCTGTTCTAGAGGTCACCAAACTAAAAAAAAAAGCAATTTATTATTTATTAATAAATAATTTATCTATTACATAGTGTAAAAGTACCAATACTGTTTACTCAGTTTTATTTTTTATGACAGTAATTCAGTGGAATTAGCTTGAAATGAACATTGTTCTTACTAAAAAAACAGATTATTTATTCACCTATCAACACTGATCTGTATGTCTGTGTACACACACATATACACAAAATCAGTTTTTACAATAATACACTATAACAAAATAAAGGTATAATTATACATCTTGCATCTATGTATTCATTTCCCACATCACTTTTCTATTTACAGTGCGTAAGTAAAAAAAATGTGCTGTGTTGAGTATGATCCTACATCTATATAAATATCGAACAGAACAGGAGAAAAGGTGGGTTTACAGATGTCCTTCCAAATTTATTTTACCTGTTGCGATTTATCATAATATTTTTAAAAAGTTTATTTTTAGAATCTAAGCACATATTCCCAGTGATTACATTCTGAAAATCCCTCCTGAGCAGTGGTGGGATTCAATTTTTTTTTTACGACCGGTTCTGTGGGCATGGCTTGATGGGCATGGCAGGGGAACGAGACTGTAAAGTCTCCACTCAGAGGTGGTATTTGCCGGTTCTCCAAACTACTCAAAATTTCCACTGCTGGTTCTCCAGAACTGGTCAGAACCTGCTGAATACCCACCTCTGCTCCTGAATCTCAAGCATCAGAATTCATAGCTCACAAAAAAGGCAACTATGATCCTATAGACAACGATCTCTCATCCCTTGATTGGCAGTTTCTATTCACTTGATGCAATACTGTTGAAGACCATTACAACATGTTTTTACTTGAAGTCAAAAGAGTCATCAAACTATATGTACCAATA
>BHFT01021969.1:0-33124 GCA_004320025.1 Laticauda laticaudata
CACTGTTGTCGTATCCATAACCATCAATCCACCCGCCAGTGCCGATTGCACATCTCTTCCCTCGATCTTCCACTTCTTTATGCAATCTGTTCGATTTCTACCCCCTTTTCTTCTATCAAACTAGCAACGTGGACCCCTCTGCACTCTCTGCCTTCCCAACGTTTTGTAATCCCAAATCTTTCCTTGCACAACACCACTACCTACGTACAATACAGTCAAAGTGAGGCCGAGACGTCCCCAGCCCCGTAACGGACCCACATGTGGCAAGCTGAAGCTACTACCCACTACGCAGAAGGCCAGACCAGGTGCAGGAGTAGTCACTAGCAACGGTCGTACAACTCTGGACCCGCCTCCTTTTCACCACAGACAGCTTCAGACCACCCGACCAGCACCGACCTGACACCGCGAGCACGCATGCGGACATACATACTGAAACATAAAACTAAATGTGAGCAAGAAGAGGTAAAAATGGTGCGATAAAACCCATCAACAAAGGAATGCAAGTGGAAAAACGTGGCCAAAGTGCGAAGCCCATGATTATGCCGAGCACCATCCCACGCTATTAAGTAGAACAGCATGCTCAACCGGCCACCTGGACCCACTCCAGAACGACGGACTAGCTACCACAAGCATAGTCACACAAGATCAGAAATCGTGCCGAGGTGACGACGGGATGTAGTTAAATGGGAGATCCACGTGAGGAGTGACAATGAGCAATGATCAAATAACACCCAAATGGCGCCTTGCCGTTGCAACAACAATCCCCGCTGTGGTGCGAAAAAAGACGACCTCAAAGCGCCGGCCACGCGGCTTCCAACTGAATGATAAAGGCTTGCACCCAAGCTTCGCCAAAAGTCACAAGCACACAACTCAAAAATATTCCTGCTTTGGCCTCTTCTTGTGCTCCCTCCCCCTGCTCTCCCCTTTCTTGCTGCTGTGCCTGTGCTACCTCCTTCAGCATCTGAAGGGGCCCCACTCTCCAAACATTCCGTTAAAGTACCACACAATGTTCTCTGATTGCTCTTTGGTGGCGGAAGCATGATAAACAGGGGTGCCCTTTCAAGGAACCTTTGCAGGCAACAGTCACAACTGATGCCAGTCTGTAGGAAGGAGTCACTTCCGAATCCCACACTGGCACAGGAATTGACTATTTCCGACAATAACCAAAGCATCACATGTTGGAGCTCGAGCAGTTCACTCTGTGTTATGCAGTTTTCTACCCCTCTTTACCCAGTTTCATGCCGGTGTTCCATGTCTTGACAGGACAATATCACAACAGGCCCACGTTAAACAGACAGGGGGAACGGATTTCACAAACTTCTGATTTGTGGAGACAACCAGGTTGTTCAAGTGGGCCGGGCCAATTCTGTTGTCACTCAAGGCGAGCAAACATAGAGGGCCTTAAACACAGGCGGACTGGCTCTGCAGGGCCCGATAGATCAGGCAGTAGTGCGCCTACACCTGTGCTCTTTCTCAGGAAGCCAGTGCGGAGGTTTGGACAACCGCGTGATCGAATCTATTTGCCTCGCCCCTCGATGCCCAATTGCCTGGTATATTTCAACGTACCCATCTGCACGGGGTGGAGGCCGTCAATGCTCTGCTTGGTGTCAGTGCCTCCCAGACTTCTATATGCATTTCCTCCATTTCCTGTAATACCGAGTATTCCAGAAGTTATTGGAGAACGAGCGGAAAATGATAATTGTTTCGCCCTTAACTGGTCCCAGGCGAACATGTTCGTGGACTTTACAGACCTGTCAAGAGAACAACCGTTTTGGTAAAATTCCACCGTTGAGGTTTCCTTCTCCAGGGGCCGGATACTCAACCCGGACCCACAATGGCTCAGCTAGCTGTATGGAGTGAGCAGAAGCCATTTAGGGCACAACAAATTTTCTGGAGGAGCCATTGTCACCATACAGGCATCCAGATGGTCCTCAACAATCGTACTTTCGAGGTCATGTGGTCCGCTTCTCGTTACTGGTGCCGGGGTCCAAAATTGATCACCACCCATCAATAGGACAATTATTGGACTTTTTTAGCAGAGGGGTTGCTAAAGGGCCTATCTCCAATTACTTTACGCAGACAGGTTGGCGACCGACCTGAGCCTTGGTGATTCCTGGGGTGACTTTCATTCCATAGTAGATGCACCGAATCCCCATGTTCCGCAACTTTCTTAAAGGGTGCTGCAAACTAACAACATTTCTGGTTAACCGATTCAACTGGCCAGTTCGGAACCCTTTTAAGGAACCACTAGTCTCCAAATTCCTGACATATAATGGGGTCTTCCTTAATTGCGATCACATAGTCAAGGAGATTTCCGAATTGGCAGCATTGTTCAATGAGAAGGACCTGTGTGTGTTTTATGCGACAGAGTGGTTCTCAGATTTGATCCATCATTTATCCCTAAAAGTAAAATGTCAACCTTCCACAGAGCACAGAGTTCGGTGCTTCCAAATTTTTGCCCGAACCATCTCATAAGACTGAGCATCAAATGGCACAGACTTTGACGTTCGAAGAGCTGTTACGCATCTATCTTAGACCGCACCATGGCGGCATATTGAAGATCTGAGGCTCTATTCTATAACTTCAGCATCCACTTTAGACACAAGGTGTCGTCGCGGACATGGTAGATGGTTGAGAGCATCATAGCTAAAAGTACAAATGCCAGTCCCATCTCAGTTCCTAAGACATACAAGGCCCCACTCAACAAGGAGTGCCGGCAACAATCAGCAGCATAGGTCACTCGGGCTTGCATAGATTGAAAAAAAAATTTTTGGAGAAGCGGCGACTTGGTCTTATCATCGCCCTTGTCAGAAATTATAAAATTGAGTTCTATGCCTCACGGACGCTTCATTTGGCAAGAAGGTCCTGCAGAGGGTCCATAGAGTTTAGGAGTGATTTTCGGATCCAGACGGAGTCCCTCTCTCAAGGACAGCCAAGCTTTGGTATGCCCACTTCTGTATGTCTGAACAGCTCATGGGAGAAAGGGCATGTGTAATTACCTGATACATCGTCTCTGTGAGCTGTGAGAGCATCCATGATCCCACCCATTTCTTTCCAATCCGGGGTTCGTTCCAGTCAGGGATCTAGATTAGGTGATGAGTTCGCACTTTTGGCACTCAGTCTTCGCAAAACTGGGGGATGCTGGAGAGGTGTTCTGTGGAGGAGAGGAACGTCTGGAGTTTTAATCCAGCCTTTCCAAATGAGACTGAAGCACCTCCCACTTCTGGATGCTCTTCACAGCTCACAGAGAACAGGCGTATCAGGTAAGTACCAACACCCTATTTATTAGACAAATAGATACACAGGTTGTAGACAAATCACTGATAGATGTACAGAAGTGAACAATCTTATTATTATGATTCCTCATGGCATGTTATATATCTAAAAATTAAAGTTGCACATCCAAAAATATTAGTGCATGTTTGAAACAGAATTCATTCATTCTTGGAATACAGTAATTAAAAATACAAGGATTCTCCCTAGCCCACCTCTGTGGCCATTTTTTCCTCTGTGGCCATTTTAAGAAGAGTCATAAGGCAGGATTTTTTTTACTTAGAATGGGAGACTGTCCATAAGCCCTTTTTCACAAGTCTAAACAAACATAAAAACATGCAAGCAGATATGTTTATGATGTGGTATAAAGTAATCGTGTCCTACTTTCTCCCAATTTCTGGGGCCCTCTAAATTGTAAACAGGTTTGTTTGAGTAGAGTCATGTTGTGCAAGGGCAAATTCCAGGCTTCCTATGTTTTCTAGTTGCTTTCTACGTTTTCTTTGCTTAAAATAACTATTATTCACAGGTGTGCTGCCTCTGGATTCTGTATTGTGTTCGTCTGTGAGTCAGACTTTCACAGCCGTTTCTTCAGTTTCAAACTGAAACAGCTGTGAANACACACACACACACACACACACATATTTAAGTTTTCGCGGGTACTTACATGAATGCAGTTCAGCTTCCTTCGGGTATTATCCCACGTCATTGTAGTGCTTTTAAAGTTGTAGCAACGTTTCAGCAGAATCTCATCTGCCATCATCAGGCTTCTGTATGGAGTTTGTACAACTCCATACAGAATATTCTCCATACAGAATACTCCAACAGTATACAAACATAGTCTTATGGTTTTTAAACCATAAGATCCTAGTTTAATGTATTTTATTGTTGTCAGGGCTGCCTCCAATCAATTCCTAGGAAAGAAAACCCTTGACTCTATTGATTCAGAGAAAAAGTACTTTTACTAAGAATGAACTGAAAGCAGCAAAAGTCAGGCAAGATCTGAAGCAAACGCACAGGGAAAAGACAAATTGAAAATTGTTTCAGAGCCTATTTCCCAGTAGCCAGGCGGAGAGTCCAATCATCGCCCAGGGTGATGTTTTGGGAATGTCTCTGGTCCATGTGCTCCGTGCTTCCATCGTGCAGGCCGTTCCCAGGATGGTTGGCCTTGAAGATGTTAAATAAGCCAGGCTGCCCTTTCTGAGTCCAAGCCTCCCCATCGATTCCCAGCAATTCTACTCTCACATCACCTGCACATTTCCCCTCCCAAATGCCCATTGCTCCCTTGCTTCCCATTTCCATGGCAGCTGGCAGCAAGCTTGAAGGAGAGTAATGATGGCGAGACTGACAATTGTTTTCCTGTTCATTTCAGAAGAGCATAAGCACCAAGGAAGACTCTTGTAGTGCCTGACAGTATCATAGGAAACCAATATTTTCCACAAAATTCAGCAGGGCAGTGAAATAATAAAAGAGCCTGGACACAGGTGGAGTACATCTAAAGCTAAAAGACTTATTTGGGTCTTTGGCCCATCCTTGAAAGGTCACAGCACTAAGAGGAATCACAGTGCCTCAGATGTGGTCTGCCAGAATTGGCCAAATAAAATTAACAGACTGATCAACCTTTGGTCGGGGTTGATATAGGCTGGTTTTGAACCAATGACCTTGAGGTGAAAGGCCTTTATCAAACCTACGAGAAATATTGATTTCTAGCCATCTTGAGGTCTCAGCCATAAGACAGAGATAAATTGGAGCACCTTCTGGTTGGTTTGGCTTCTGTGACCTCTGATTTAACTACAGTGCACATGGAAAATCTTTTTATTTAATTTGTTTACAAGATGAGGCTATGTCCTGCCCTGTGCTAGGTCCAGATGCTTGTGTATAACTGGGGATGACATACGATTCACATTTACTTACTGAATTGCTTGAAAATGTCATGCCAGTACAATTTGACTATATGAACATTTTAGAAAGCCTCTCTTAAATATGGAAAATGGGCCTGCAGTTATTCAAAAGCATTTTATTCTGCATGCAAATTTGCAAAATAACAATCCAATTGTCGGGGGAAAACAGTGTGCCCTTGTAGGAATTTTGGAAATGTACAGCATAATTCCACTTAGTTCTGCCTTTTAAGGGTTCTTTTAGGTGAACATTTTATAGGCTTATCCATTTGTTCTCTTTAATGGAAAAAACTAGACTGCCAGCCAGTCAGTTTTATTAATAGCCCTTCCTCTTGTACAAACTTGCTTTCAAAATCTCTCAGCTTGTATTGTAGGTGGTAAACAGATACAATATCTACAGTTAAACATAGAATCTATTTGCCATGGAAAATAAACTCAAACTCTGTTTAGTAGATGAATATAGACTATAGCTGGCAAGAAAGTTATTTTTAGTTTTTGGCTGCAAGTGGATGTCTTAGAATGTAAAAATTTCAAGGAAGTTAATTTCAAACCCAAGTATTAAAAGACTCTTTCAGATGTTTTATTTAGTAGTTGGTCTTATAGCAAGTCTAATGCTCAACCCACAATATTTTTTTTTTTTGGTAAATTGGGTGGCATTAGAGCTTGTTCTTAGTTAAGAAGAAAATATAGTACTATTTTTCTGCTGGAGAGCTGTATTTTGGCTGTGTGCCAAGTCTGATAAGGGATAATTCTCAAATTATCTAGGTCATAAACATCTAAAAAGTGTAATCAAACTTGTAGCTGTTCTGTTATACCAATTTCTTTCCTTTTTTCCTTATTCTCATTATCCATTGATCTGCCTGGCTAATCATCTCAGAGATACGGTGTTTCCACCTGAGTTTTTATTAAAATCTAAGTGAAAGAAATAAGATAGGTATTAAAGTCAGGTTTGTTTGTTTTTTAATTTTGAAAAATCTGGTGTCTGTGTATGTCTTTTCTTGTGTTCAGAGCTATTGTTCCTTTTGTTAAAGCCATTCCAAGCAGACTGAAATACATTGTATGGACTATTTCATTTATCTTACCTCATCTTTGTTTCTGTTTATTTCATCAGGTTTCTCTGGAAACTGCGTTGGCTGTGGCAAGAAAGGATTCTGCTACTTTACTGAGTTTTCTAACCATATCAATCTAAAGCTGACCTCTCAACCCAAGAAACAGAAACACTTAAAGTATTATCTGATCAGGAATGCACAAGGCACACTGACCAAAGGCTCTGCAATCTGCTGGAAGGGGACAGGTGAGATAATGTAGCTCTCCTTTTAAAAGGTCTGGAATATCTCTGGAAAGTTACTGACATAGAACTCCTTAGAAATAAATCTGCTAAAGATAATTGACATTTTGTTAAAAGCCCAATAAAACACTTCTAAAAGGTGTAAGTATCTACTTTAAAGTCTCCTTTTTAAAAGTGCTTTAATAGATAGTCCGGAAGGCATTAACACTTATAGACTCCCAGTATGCCTTCAATATAAGACTGAACCATAATGCATAAGGGCAGATGGTCTTCTCCCATTCAGTCTTCTCCCATTCTTGGAGGAAACAAGAACGGGCAAAATATTTTATTGATACGAAGACGAATTATATGAAACCAATGATTCAAATGACATTTCTCAGGAATGAATAATAGCTCATGAGTTCCTTCTTTGAAGCAATAATGTAGGCATGCCTGCTTGTGTTGACATATAAAATTCAATTTTTGTAGATTTGCAAAAACAAAGTGAGCAGTCTTACTGGATAACAAGCATCTCTCTTTTTTTTTAGAATTCAGAAGCCGACAATCCTCCTCCAACACTTCTTCCCATACATTGTTTCAGCCTCCAGAGCACACAGGCTCTTCAGCAACAGTTATGAACGAACCATTTCTAGCTGCACATCCAGTAGTTCAAGCTGGAATCCATCAAACAAGTAAGCACTGAGAGGTTTTTTTCTCAAATGTTGTGATCTGCATTTTCCTTTGCTTGCTATATCAAATCAAGCCTGGATGGATTGAAACAACAGCATGGCTTTAGCATTGTGTATGACCCTAAATCACTTGGGGCAAAACATGAACTTGCCTATTATTTATCGCTGCTGATTGAATAACTCTGACACTGAGTTAATCTATTTTTGCAGCTTTACAAAACATGTTAAATTATAAAATAATCAAACTGGCTGGATTTGCACTTTAGGCAAGGGCAGAAATGAATAAATAAAACTGATCAAGATTAACCGAGGCTATGCGTATGCAGATGGTGGTTCTTCAACTTAACCTGATTTAACATGTTATCTGAACACAAACTAGAAATGTTAAGAGGGTCAAATACCTGTGATGCACCATGGATGCATAATTCGGATTTCTGTTTCAGATGGGATTTAATGCCAAGAATAGACTGATATGCAATGATTTCTTTGAAATGTGAAATATTGTTTCACTTCCAATAATTCTTTGCCAGTTGGAAAGCAGTTGTTGATCTCTTTGGTCTTACAATACAAATAAAGTTTGTTGAGTTAACTTATTTCTATATCAGCTGTGCTTTATTTGAAACTGTGCTTTATTTGAATATAAGGAGAAACTTTCTGACAGGGAGAACAATCAACCAATGGAACATAAGTTGCCCTTGGAAGTTGTGGGAGCACCATCACTTGAGACTTTCAAGAAGAGATTGGACTGCCATTTGTCAGAAATGGTGTAGGGTCTCCCGCTTGGCAGGGGGTATTGGACTAGATGACCTACAAGGTCCCTTCCAACTCTGATTATCTGTTATCTGAAACTGCTTTAAAGCCAGGGCTTTTCACATGCGGTATAAGTAAGGAAATGCTGTGACTTAGATTTTAAATCACCTCACAGCTTCATCTAACAGGAAGAAAAAGCCAAGCCAAAGCTTTGTAAGGCTGATCCTATATTGAAGAGATGGGGACTAATTACAACTAAAAAAAAAAATTCTCTATTTTTAAAAATCTGGATTACCTTGACAAAATCTTGGCTAGTGAATTTTTTGATTTGAAGAATGATAATGGTGGTTGAATATCAGCTCTATAATTTCATAGTCGGGAAAGCTGGCAGGCTGATTTTGGGCCAGTCATTCTCTCTTAGCCCAACCCACCACACAGAGTGGTTGTTGTTGGGAAAATAGGAAAGGGAAGACGTATTGGGTGTTTTTGCTACCTTGAATCATTTGTAAAAATAATAAAGGTGAGAAATAAATAAATAAATTTAAAAATAAGTCCCATAGCTTCCATCAGTGCTAAGTCTCTCTGTATCTGCACTGTGAATTGCCAATTGTGGGACTGCTAGCTAAGAGTTCTGGAAGTGGCAGTCCCAGGTTGCCAGGTTGGAAATGATGTTATAAAATTTATATGGCACTGGTTGATAAAGGCCACTTAATAACTGGCTTAACAATAGAAATAATTATGGTGAGAACAATGTAAGCTTTTCCATTGCATTCATTTTGGTTGATGGGGCCTTTTTTAGAAAGCTATTTCAATTCTTAAAATAACATTTAAGTATTTATTCAGTTTTCAGAAAAGTCTTCTGCCCTTGTAGGAGGTGCTTTCTTAGGTGTCTAAAACAATTCTTGTTCACTCAGAGGTAAACCTTGTAAAATTCAATGTGACCTTCTCACAAAATTATCGTGCTTCACTAAAGTATGATATTTAGACTTCATTACACCAATTGTGTTAAAGTTTAGAGAGTGGATTAAATCAAATAACACTTTTCCTGTTTCGTAGTTTTTTTGAGAAATTTACAAATATGAGAAAGTGCATGGTACACTTGCTTATTTATAGAAAGTGTATGATATTAAAATATGGAACAGTCTGCATCACTGTGGAATTAATGTTTGGTACTAAATGCAATAAAAACAGCATATAACAGAAGTGGAAACATCTGTGAGAATAAATTGGTTGCTTAGTGAATGATTAACATTGGATAGAGAATGAACAAGAATGTTGGATATGCTCTTGGTTGTTTAATGTATTTACTAATAAAAAGTGGTGTTGTTAAAAGTTTATTGACTGGGTATATAAATGTTCATGTGCCTTTGTGGGCAAATTCTGAATACGTTGCCTGAGAAACCTAACGATTTTCAGTAAAATATAATTGTGTAATGCTGGAAGGAGTATGAATCTGAATCTGAGTAAACATAAAAAGTAAGTTAAATGCAGCATGAATGGATTATTAAGAAGATGCATTTTAAAACAAAAATGAGGACTAAAGCATGAAGCTTGGATTGAATTCAAAAGTGAATCATTAACATGGAAGAAACACATTAGTGATAGAATGGATGAGGGTAGAAAAAGAAAATAAATATGGAGGAAGAGTGAAAAGGCTGAGGGAAAAAAATCTAGAAAAAATAACTAAATCATCCCTTATAGAAGAGAGGTATGAGAAAATTAAAGAACAAGAGACAATATTTGAATCATGTACCAGACTGATGGAAACTAGAACATTTTTTGAAGCTAGAGAAATATAGAAACTTAGCCAAGTATGATGAATGGTGTAGTAAAGATTTAGCTACATTTCTCTTACTTGTCCCTTATTTCACACTTTTAATTCTGTGGCTTATTGTTTCTCACATCTGTGATTTGTATAATGTTTTTTACCCTGAAAGGGAATGTGGCAAGTAATTATAATAATAAAAAACCCCTGAAGTTAAATATTAAAGATGGCTAAAATTAACCAAACTAACAATTACTCTTACAAAACAAAATAATTTCCCACCTGTGGTTGTGGCCATTTTAAAAATCTTTTCAGTCGTTTTATTGTAATTTCTTTGCTTGTTGTGAGACTCTCAGAGTTGTTGGGAGTCAGCTGGCACACAGGTTTAATAAAATATTATTAACTAGCAGATTATTATTGCTAATATAAGAAGGAAGATATCTTTTGCTACTTTTCTGAGTTGGCTGGAGCTATGAACATTTCTCAAAGCTCTAAAACAGGGGTGTCAAACGCGATTGCATTGAAGGCCGCATCAGGATTGTATTTTACCTTGGAGGGCCAGAGTGGGCGTGGCCAGAGTGGGTGTGGCCAGAGTGGGTGTGGTCAGCTCAACATCACTCATGTCAGGGATGCCTGTGGTGGCCCGAGCCCTTTGCTAGAGAAAACAGGCTCCTGAGCTCCATTTTTGGTTGCAACGGCCTCCTGTAAGTAACCCTCTGCCAATGAAAACAGAGCTCAAGGGGGCTGTGTGCAGCCCACCCGAGTTCTGTTTTTGCTGGCAGAGGCACTGCACGCCAGCCTTTCACTGTTTCCAGGGTGGTCCTGTGGGCCAGATCTAATCAACCCGTGGGCTGGATCTGGCCCACAGGCCTTGAGTTTGACACCCTGCTCTAAAACATGAAGGAGAAAGTGCCATATGTTATATTGAAGACTTAGTTATATACTCAAGTTCTTTAGCTATATGGGCATATAATAATGGTTCCCTCAGACAACTCACATTTCTTAGATGCCCCTAGCTTTTAATCTGGAACTCTGAATGTCTGTTTAACCGATACAACTCTGATGAATTTAGTACAAATTCACCATTGCATATTTAAAAAGGTACGTTAAACACATTTTTCATCCATTCAGCTGGATAACTTGATGGGGTCTATGACAACTCACCACGGCCAACTTGCCACGGGACAATTCAGTGCGGGATCAATTCCTTTTATTATTCATCAAAGTATTACAAAAGCTGGTAATCATAAGGAAAGATTTCCTTTGATACAAGAGATAAAATAATTTTGACAAAAACATGGTCAACAAAAATAAAAGGAGCTAAATAAACAAATAAAAATATTTTATTTCAAAATATTCCTATTAAATTGGAGAAAGGCGTTTTCAAGAATCAAAACCAACTAATGTCAAAATTTATATGGCAGAGAAAGAGGCCAAGAATTAAGCTGAAAGTTATGCAAGACACTAAAGGAAAAGGAGGATTTGGCTTGCTTGAATAGGAGTTATATTATTATGTGGCAATTCTAACATGGATGAAAGAATAGATTACGTTGAGGAATAAAAGACTGTTAAAATTGGAAGGCCATGATATTCAAGTGGGCTGGCATACCTTCTTATGGTACAAAATAGATACAGCATGTAAATATTTTCAGAGACACTACTTAAGACAGGCACTGTTAATAGTTTGGAACAAAATCAAATATCAAAATTACATGAAAGCACCTATTTGGCTTTCCACACTAGAAGCATTTATACACCCAAATTTGATAAATATGGAGAAAATCGTAACGTATAGAGACATACTGAATGAATAGGGAGAACTGAAAACTAGATTAGAACTGGTAGCACAAGGAGTGAATGTAGAATGGTGGTCTTACTTACAGGACAGGAAAACATGGGGCATTAATAAAGAGTTAACAATTCTGGATAAGCTTCCGTTAGAGACCAATGATAAATTAATAAAAGTACTATATAGATATTTATTAGAATACAAACTTGAGGAAGAACATGTAAAATAAATAATGGTGGCATGGGCAAAAAATTTCGGTTATAATATTGAATTGGCTAAATGGCAAAAGCTTTGGACCACCAATAAGAAAATAACATTGGTCACATCATATAAGGAAAACTTTTATAAGATGTTTTACAGGTGGCATCTTCCACCAGCAAGGCTTTCCAAAATGTTTAAAAGTCTATTTCCAAATTGTTGGAAATGCAAAGATGTGTCAGGCACATTTTTTCACTTGTGGTGGACCTGCAATAACGCAAAAAAATTAAAATAAAATAAATAAATATTGGAGATTAATTCAGACATGGGTGGAACAAATGGTGGGAGAGTATATTCCATTTAAGCCGGAATTTTTTCTCCTAAGAATAATATCAGAAGGATGTAGGAAGGATTTAATTTATCTAATAGTACATGTGTTGACAGCAGCTAGAATAGTATATGCTCAATATTGGAAGGAGGAAGACATATTGCCAGAAACAGAGGTAATAAGGAAAATTATGGCCTATGCAGAATCAGACACGTTAACTCTAGAATTAAAAAATAAGGGGGAATTTGAGTGGAATAATTTTTATCAGTGGTTGTATAGAAGAAGGCAAGGTCGGAACATAAATAAATATGATGGTTAGAATAATTAGTAAAAAATGTATCAAAAAAGAGGATTGTAAATGATGAAGTCAAATTTATATACGTATAACAACTGTAAACCCAGAACGGCTACACTATGTTGTATTCTTATAATTAAAATAAAATAAATAAATAGGAAATTTTTAAAAAAGGAGCTAAGTGAATCCCGTGGTAAGTTGACAGCAGCAAATTGGCCATGGCAAGTTGGCTGTGGTGAGAACTTCTCCCTTTCTGACTTGATGTATGAAAAGCACTACCTTGCTGACTGTTTTCTTTCCTTCATATTGACACAGCTCCTGAGCATCTCCCATCAGCTGCTTGTCATCCAGCCTACAATGGGAAAGACTCTGCCTATCAACATTCACTAAAAAGCAATTTACCTTCCATGACAAAACCATCAGCATTAGGTATCTTATTTTGTTTGTGCAGTAACATGCTTGTATATTCCAGACACTGGAATTGTGTTAAGGCTAAACCAAGTGTGGACTTGCATTCACACAGTGGAATTTAGTCTTGCTATTGGAAGATAAAGAAAAGCTATTTCTTCACCAGGGTCTTTTTCACCAGGAGACAAATACCATTGGACTTAGTTTATAGGTATTGTTATATAAAAATGATTCTGGTAGCCATCTGTTTTCAAGCACAGTTCAACGGGAGCTTTCTTTTAAGGCCACTGAAGCCAGGGGACTAGAAGTATTGTCTTCAGAGTATAAACCTGCCAGTATATGCAAAATTTCTCCTCTGGGTCTGCCTGAAGAGAAGCAAGTATTGATGTGAGATAGGAGCTTCCTGGTAAAAAATGCCCCATTTATTGGATACTATGGCTTTCAAAAAGTTTATTTCGCACTTGCTTTCAGGACTTTTGGCATCAATGCAAAAGCTTTTTCTTACTCTACTTTGTCTCTCCCTCCACATATGCATAGGTCTATGTACATGAGTATTTGCCGGACTGCCTCTCCTTGAAGGTGTATGTCCCTCCTGCTAGTTTAGATAGGGTGAGTGTGTTTCAGGTTCCCCCCCCTCTTAGATGTTGCCACCTGATAGGACTTTGGAGGTGCACCTTCTTGGTGGCTTCCCTAGGCCTTTGAAATAGTCTTCCACTGAGGAATTCCTACCCTTTTAGCTTTCTTTATGGCTGTGAAGACATGGCTTTTTTCCCAAGCATTGGGCTAGGCTGGGGACTTGAGCTGTGAGAAAGTTTGGTCCAATGCTGAAGAGAAAGGTACCTTTGTTTTTAACTATGTTTTAAGTATTATTGTGAGCTGCCTTGTGTCACTGTATGAGATAGGCAACCATATAGGTCAGGGGTGTCAAACTCTATTTCATTGAGGGCTGCATCAGGGTTGTGTTTGATTTCAGGGGTCAGGGTGAGCGTGGGCAGCTTGACATCACTTGTATCGGGGACACCTGTGGCCCAGGCACTTTCCCAGCAAAAACAGGCTCCTGAGCTCCTTTTTCAGCTGGGACAGCCTCCTGCAACCCTCTGCCAGCAAAGAAAGCTCAAGAGGCACCACGGGCCAGTCCTTCTCTATTTCCAGGGCTCCCATGCGGGCCGAATCTACGTATTCCGTGGACCGGATCTGGTTCCCAGGCCTTGGGTTTGACAACCCTGATATAGGTCCTGGAAACGAATGAATGAAAAAATTTCTGTACACTGTAAAAAAAGAAAGAAACTGTTGTGTATGGAACTTGGTAGGCTCCGAGTTCCCCATTCTTATTGGCGAAAAGGCCGTCCTTGAATTGGCCACCAGAGAACCAATCCGATTGGCCTGCTTGATGGTGGGAACACTTAAAGTAGTGTCATTGGCCACAAGCCGCAGACAAGCCGCCATATAAAGGGCTGCCGCAGCTTGGGTCGTTGTTCCATTACCATTGCTTTACTGTTCTAAATAAAAGAGTGGTTGTTGGAACCTGGTCTCGCGCAACTTATTTCTGGACGGAACATTGGCAACGAGGATGGGATCGTCGTAGAAAAGCAAGACCGAAGCACGCGACAATCTGAACTGAGAAAGAGAGATGGCCGGTAACAACGCACCACCCGCACCCTTCATTCCTGATGAGGAGGATTGGAAGTCGTATATCAATCGTTTTCTTATATTTTTAGAAAGAAATGAGCTGCAGGAGATATCTGACCAAAGGAAGAGGGTTGTTTTCCTTACACACTGCGGTCCAGCTGTTTTTAAAATGGCTAAGGCACTAGCCAAACCAAGAGACATCAAACAGATGACTTGGCCCAAGCTGAACAGAATGCTCCGAGCACATTACGCACCTGGGTCTCCAACTTGATAAAAAGGCATGAGTTCTACAAGAAGAGACCAAAGAGACGATGAAACCATTGCAGACTTTGTTAGACCGCCCTGCAGACACATGGGAGAGTCTGCGAGTTCCAGAACATGATGAGGCGGTCCTTCGGTTTGAAGACGCTACACTTCAGAATAACATGCTGAATAGACCAAACATAACCACAACCGAGGCTATTGCAGAAGCCACGCCGCGAAGCAGCAAAGAAATCCACATTCACCATGCGCCAGATGAAATTCGGATTCCCAGAACCCGTCAAACCAAACCCAAAGAACGAAGGCAGGAGGAAGCAAGAAAACAGCCAACATGACCCACCCACTATGAAAAATCTCGAGTCCCAAGCGACAGCTGAGGATGAAAATGAAGATGTCCATAGACTTGATCAGATTTAAGAAATGCGGGAAAAAGAGAGAAACAGGCGGAGATTCAGTGTGCTGGATGCAGAAGCAACCACCGCGTCTGAATGCAGGTTCGTCTCGACGCAATCTGTAGAGTTGTAACAAACGGGGGCACATTGAAAGGGTTGCCAACAAAAAGAGCTATAGTCCTGAAAAGCGCAGGCAGCACCTCCTCAGACAACAAAGAGAGACAAGCCGGAAGCAGATGGAACCGAAGCAAAAGATACCAGCCGACAGAGGAAAACATTCAGACGGTAAACCATTGGAAAATGCCAGGCAGAAAACAGGAAAGGTCTGGGTAGATGTAAACATCGAGGGGAAGGCCCTGTGAGATGGAGGTGGACTCGGTCCTTTTATCGTATGGTATCCTGGACACCATCTGGCGCCTGATACTCGGACATCAAACATAGAGAACTACAAAGCAAGACTAATTTTAAAGACTACCAGGAAATCGAATCCCGTTAGTGGGCCTTGGACATGTTCCTCGTCGAATTAAAAATCATGCCGAAGATTTTCCTTGACATCGTCGACTGTGATGCCCAGCTGCTAGGATTGATGGGTTCGCGCCTCTGGGAAATCGGTGATGACTAGGATAAACCGCATTGCTGCAGGCAAACTGGGAAGAGAGCCTGTTGACAAAAAATTCCAGGATGTTTTCGACGGACCCTAGGCAAGGTACAAGTGGACCCCAAGTTTTGTGTAGCCTAGATCCAAAAATAGCCCCATCCGGTAAAAGCCAGACGTGTCCCTTTTGCCTTGAAAACCAAAATTTGACAAACAATTAAACAAATGATAGCACAAGAGGTTGTTAGGAGCCAATCGAACCATGCCAGGGTGGAAACACCCATCGTGACTCCCATAAAACCAGATGGGTCAAGTGTGCATCTGCGAGACTATAAGGCTTACCCTAACCATGCGCTCAACAAAGCGCACACCCAGTACCGGTGTATTAGTGCAACACTTATTCATTCCCTAGGGAGGAAAATTTTTGTCGAAGCTTGGATCTCGCATAAGCTTACCAACAGCTACCTGTTGACCCCACTTATCGCAGAGCACATACATTGTGACACAAGAGGGGCATTCAAATATAACGTCTCCAGTTCCGCGTTAGCGTTGCCAGGTGGTGTTTCAAGCCTCATGGAATCAGCGCCTGTTAAATGAATCAGGAGTATCCCCTTATCTTTGATGACGTTCTGGTGTCAGTCAAAAACTCCAAGCCAACTTGAGAGCAGATTTAAGAGAAGTCTTTAAGAGATTTTAGAGACACAGCCTAAGGTAAAGCGAGAAAAAATGTTAAGGTTGAGCAAAACCGAACCAAGTCAAGTTTCTGGGTTGCCCTACAGATTGAACAAGGATACACCCCAGCTGAAAAAAAGATAAAGGCAATCAAAGACGACACCTAGACCTTAGGAACAAAAAAACTGACCTTCAAGCATTCTTAGGTCTCATAAATTTTTATACGATGTGTTCCTGCCCCATAAGGCAACATTAGCAGAACCTTTTACATCGGTTGTGTAGACAAAAAAACTATCTGAAATGGAGCCACCGGGAACAAGCAGCATTTCAAGGTATCAAAGACCTATTAACGTCTCACACCGATTTTTAATCATTATAGCACACCGCCTTTGACGGTCACCTGTGATGCATCGCCTTTTGGAATTGGTGCCATCCTGAGCCACAGCTACAGACTGCAGAGAAGCACGGTGCTTCTATTCCGAAAACGCGTTCCAAATTCCACAAACGCAATTCAGGCCAAACGTCAACCGAGAAGCCCTCTTCAATCATACTGGAGTCCAAAAGATCCATGAGTATCTTTTTACGGCAGAACTTTTTTTGATCATCACTGATCACAAACCCCTGCTAGGGATCTGAAGCAGGGAACAAGCCAACCCGCCGAACATCTATCACAGAATGACAGGTGGTCTGAATTCCTTGCTGACTAACCTACGCACTAATGCCACCACCTGGAAAGATCATCACCCATGCCGACAAACCTGAGCGCTGCCCCACTGCCCATCATAGAAGAGGACCCAGCTCCCACCTGCTCCACACTCCAACTCGAGCCGGCCAAACCGTACCGCTAAACTGCAGCGCGGACATCTTCAAGAGCCCACCGCCGTGAAGACCCTTGACCAGCTTGGCATCCTTTGCATTGGGTTGGGAAGGGCTGGCTGGAAGAAAAACAAAAGACTTAAACATTTCGCACCACAGACCGAACTGTTCGACGGGAAGGGCTGTATATTTGGTGACAGAGGTGGTGATACCCAGCGAGACTCCAAAGGAGGATGTTTGTGCATGTTGCAGCGAGGGGCACTGGGTGCATAGTTAAGATTGGAAAGCCCTGGCCAGAAGTTACATCTGGTGGCCAGGCTGGATAAGGACAAAGTTGAACGTTGGTGCAACATGCCATGACTGTCAAAATCGAGGCCACTCCCTACACAGGCACCAGTTAGGAATGGGAAACTCCGCGGGGGCCCATGGTCTTAGACTACATATTGACTTTGCTGGGCCGACAAAGCAACAGCCTTTTTAATAGTTGTGTGATGCCAACTCAAACTGGCTAGAAGTTCATACCCATGGTTTCTACACCACCAACGGGCTAGGATGAAACAATTAGACAAACTTTTTGCAACGCTGTGACTCCTGAATGTATTGGTATCGGATCCAATGGCCCCAGTTTACCGCGTTGGGCATTCGAGCTACTTAGCTGCCAGGGCATCCGCATGCTTTAACCGCGCTTGGCCATCCAGGCTGCGAACGGCAGGACTGACGCATGCGTTCGGTACACAAGGAAGGCCTGGATTTTAAAATGACAAGGGGGACGTGCAAGAAAAGAGCTTAAACATTATTAATCCTTACAAGCACATACCCTAGCAGCAACTACCAACAAAAAAAAAAAAAAAAAAAAAAAAAATAAATAAGCCCAAAAACAGACTTCCCAATGGGTAGGGAAATTGCACTCCTACCTCGACAGACTGCCACCCCACTTATACCTGGGATAAACCCCTGATTTCCTCCAGCGAAATACTGCGCATTTGAAATAGGCGACCTTAGTCTATGCCAAAAACCCTTACGGACCCGTTATGGCTTCCAGCCACGAATCACCCAGATTCACAGCCCCCGTCTTACTGACTAGTCTTAGATGACAGAAGGGAATGAGCGCACATCGACCGCTTCGTTCTCGCACCCTCGAACGCAATAAACACCAGCGCCTAAATAAAACCGACCAAAAAACAACCAAGAGGGGGGAGGAAATACAAAATAAATAAAAAAGGGAGAGTAAGCACAGATAGTGACGATGAACCTCCCAGTAACAAGGGAACAAAAACACTACACAAAGACTCTCAAATAAATCAAAAAGAGCACTCATGGTTATATGAACCCGCAAAAGAAAGGCCCGGGAAGCAGGAGAACGAAGTGAGCCTTCTGAAGGAGACAGCAGGCCAGCTTGAACAACCCGGACAAACCAGGAGGGAGCGTTTGGTGGAACCATTCTCAAACCGGCCCCGAAGGATCAGGTGGGAGCGACAAGGTCTGATTCACCCTTTCCAGGAGGTTCCATGAGAAAGCACAGAAAACAGCGATCCCATCCGAACTGCTGAAGACCACAGCGAGACTGAGCTGTGGCAGGTCAACCAGGACTCGAAAAAAAGCCCACCTACCTGCGTGACTACATAAACGCACGTTGGACTGAACCAAAAGGGGAGGGATGGGTTGTGTATGAACTTGGTTAGGCTCCAAGTTCGCCCGATTCTGATTTGGCCGGAAAAGGCCGTTCTTGGATGGCCACTAGAGAAAACCAATCCGATGGCCCGCTTGAACGGCTGGGAACACTGTAAAGTAGTGTCATTGGCCACAAGCCGCGGGCAAGCCGCTATAAAAAGGTGCGCGGCTTGGGTCGTTGTTCCGTTACCATTGCTTTACTGTTCTAAATAAAAGAGTTGTTGTTGGAACCCGGTCTCGCGCAACTTATTTCCAGACGGAACAGAAACAATAGACAATGTAAGGTCAGTATATTCAAATGTGAAGCGCAAATATTAAAACTGCTCATCCTATATTCATGTTGCCAGTAGGATTTGCCAAAGGAGTTAATATCATGTAACTAACTCAGAAGTTTCTAAAAATTTGCTACTCAACTATTAAAATAATTTTTACTGCCTTTGATTTTTATTTTCTTTTGGGAGGTGGTAGGGAGGGAGGTGGTTTCTAATTCTAGCCTACATTCCTGGGATATCCTGTCTTCCAAATCCTGCAAATCCAGCTAAAAAAAAAGTCCAAGGCAGATTAAGACAATATATAGCAGGGCCATTTTTACCAGAAAGCTCTATTTTATTTCTTTGCCTGTTCAGCCGTAGGTGCAAAAAAAAAACTTTGGTTTTTTTGAAAACCTGTCTCGGAGCATTTACTCTTGAGCAAAAGGTTTTATGGAAATTTGTTGCTTCTAAAATATCATGTGAACTTTTCTGACTTTTCTCTGTGAATTTGCTAGAGAAAGGCAAATGAAGTACTAGATGAAGTATAATATAAGTAGTGTATGCTGCCCTCATGAGGAAAAGCTGTGAAATTGTATAATACAATCACTGCAGAATTTTAACATCTTCTAGTTCTAATATATGTTTGTAAATGGTCTTTTATCTCCAGTATTTAAACTGTTTAAAATTGATTAATAGTCTGTTAAATTGATATTGATTTTGTCTTTAATGTACCATTGTTTTTTAATACACTCTCTTGTGCTTGTTGCAAAGGAGCCAAGTGTTTTTTAAAGTATGACATGCAAATGTGCTTTCAGCAAGGAAACAAAGAATTAGTTTTGTTATTCTTATTGTTATCTAGGCACTTTACCAAACCCAGGACCTCCCAAAAAACGCCACAAAGGGTGGTCACCAGAGTCTCCCTCCTCCAATGAAGCTTGGAATATGCAGTCCAACTCACAAATCCCAACTAGAAATAAAAATGGTAATCAAAGATATATATTTTAGAGTTAAGATTCTACTACATAGACTCTTATTGGATGCCTGTTTGAAAATTAGCAAATTGTTCTGTATAACTTCTTTACAAACCCTTTCTTATATCATAGGCTGTGTCTACTATTATATAGTCTTTGAATGTGGATGAATAAAGATAGGAGTACCCATGCTGCTGAGTTGAAGTTCACTGAATTCACTCTGCAATCCTTAGCAGAAAAATGCATTATGTATTCATTGATTCTTAAAGCTGAGCAAATGTCAGACTTTATTACAAGTAGTCCTCTACTTACAATCATTCAATGAGTGACTATTCAAAGTTAACAAAAGCAGTAAAAAAAGTGACTTTTGACTGTTGCAATGTCCATATACTCATGTGATCATGATCTGGGCACTTGACAACCAGCGATCACATGATCACCAATTGCATCCTTTCCATCCAGCTTCCAACATGCACTACCAATAAGGAAGCCAGCAGGAAAAAAAAAATCACAAGTCACAGTCACATGACTACACCCCTTAAGAATGAATTTTCCTATCTCAGTGGTGGTTGTAAGTCGAGGACCACCCATAAATGATATCTCAGGTAATTATCAGACTGTCCCAGGCATTATCATATGTGATTTTTTAAAACACATTGTTAAGAAATTCTTATTAATTAGTTAAAATAATGTAATCATATTTAAAATGCATCAACTTTGTCTGCTCCTTGTAGTTGTTTCTCATCTTCTATTGGGATAGAGGCTGAAGATGAATGAATGCTATGTTAGGACTTGAGACCAGAGGCTGGATAACAATAGCAATAGCATATAGACTTATATACCGCTTCACAGTGCTTTAGAGCCCTCTCTAAGCAGTTTACAGAGTCAGCATATTGCCCCCAACAATCTGGGTCCTCATTTTACCCACCGCAGGATAGAAGGCTGAATCAACTTTGAGCCTGGTGAGATTTGAACTGCCAAACTGCAGTCAGCAGGCAGTCAGCAGAAGCAGCCTGCAATAACTTAACAATTGTGCCACCATGGCTCAATAGAAGCAATATGGAATTGGTTGCCTGAGATTTAAGAATAGAAGGAATGTAGTAGAGACAGGAGAGAAAAGAGATTACTTAGGATAAAAGCTCGTGACAAAGGCCTTAATTCCGTGTCCTCAATGTGTGTGGGAACTGCATCTTCCCAGATGATTCTAGTGCATGAATTCTGGAAAAGTTAAAATACATTATCTTTCCTCTCCTTGCTGTTTGGTTTTGTTTTTTGCCTATTCTTTTAAATCAAAGTTTAAACTGATTTTCAGATGGAGGAGGAGGTCTCTCCTGTTTACCTCATGCTACTTTGGTAGGACCAGCATCTTCTCCAATAGTGGCTTCTGGGGAGCCAGTTTCGGTTCCTGAAAATTTGCTTAAAATATATAAAGCAAAACCAGTCATATTTAAAGGTAAAAACAATTATATGAAAAGACCAACATCTTTAATGCATATATATATACACACACACACACACACACACACACACACACACACACACCTTGTAACACATTTATGCCTCTTTATATTGTGTACTTGGGATCCACTTTGTTATGTTTTGCTTCAACAGGGCATGGGAACTTCCCTTACCTTTGTGGGAACCTTAATGATGTCATTGTGAGCCCTCTTTTGTATACATGTTATAAGAATGCACAGTCTCTGTCTAGGTCTTATGAACAATATGGAGCCTCCACTGTACAGCCAATTTCAGAGGAAATGCAGCTCTTGTTAACAGTATACTACCTTGTTCAGCTTGGTGAGTTTATTCAATCAACATCTTATTTCAGATGTTCTTAGAACTGTCAGTTCAAATTGTTATTGAAAAGGTGATTTCATAAACTGGAATAAAAAACTTTTTATTATTTTAGTTAGGTGCACATATAATGAGTAGCTCCAGTAAATGTGACAGCCACCCTGTGCATGTACACTGATTGAATCCCTTATCATTTCCAAATGATGTCTTCTGCATGCATAATATTTTACTTTAAAGTGTTGTGAAAAAGTATTATTGATGGATTATAATTGCAAATTGTAAAAATTTAGTGGAATTTCCTTTCTTAAGAGAAAAAAAAATATGGAAAAAATGTGGCCATGGAGATTCTCAATCATCCAAGTCATGGTTATCCCATGGGTGCTTTTTTCCAAAAGGCAACTGGACTTCCTTGGCCTTTTCCTTTGAAAACATTTAGCTTCTCATCCAATAAGCTTCCTCAGTCTGGGAAAATATAGGGAAAAGTTATTTAATCAGCTTGGAGGATTTACATAGTTCAAATGTTAGTAGAGAACTAATTTGCACACTAATATATGTGCTTCATTTATTGTGTATTATATAATAAGTATCATTTCAAGGTGAGACTAAAATAATCTTTTTATAACAAAAGTGTCTGAGTCTTGAAATAATGACTCCTATAATTTCTGGAGATAAACAAGAAGTGTTTTCTCCAATGGTAAATGTTCAAATTAAAAATTGCAGTAATGCAATATTGCACAAACATTTATTTATTCTTTTGCATGAGCAGTTTCTTCTTTTTTATTGTACAATCTTTGTGTGTCTCATTAATTCATCTAGCATGGATGTAATTTTAAGACTGTCAGTATCTTGACTATATATAAAAACTACAGCAATTGGAATGTAACCGGAGGAGAAGTGAGTAGCTTTGATAGCAGATGAATCCCTCTTGTTCATTATCTTTTTTTGCTTTTCTGATTTTTTTTCCCCTAGCTTCAGACCAGGTACCTTTGATGGAGGACTTGGAACAGATCTTCATGCGTTCATGGCGGGAGATGTACCTCTCTGAAATCCGTCAGTATCAGCAGGCCATTCCCCAAGCTTTTCCTCACATTCCCAGCCCCATTGCCCCGGTCACATCTGCTCAGCTCCCCTGGTTAGCAGGCCTGGCAGCCAGCTCATGCAATGACAGCATCCACATCATTGAGTGCAGCTATTCGTTGGCTGAAGGGCTTTCAGAAATGTTTAAGATGCTCCTTGAAGGAAAGCTGGCAAAGACCAACTATGTGGTGATCATCTGTGCTTGTAGAAACAGAACCATAGACTCTTGCATTGTGGTTACAGGTGAGCAAGTATGAAACATGAACATTGTTGTTTTTTTCCCTTCCTTCAGAGACCAGTGAAATGCTTACTTTGTCCTTACTTTGGCAATGAATAAGGCACACGCACGGAAATAACTGTTCCTATCATTCCTTCTTCTTTTCTTTTACTTTACATATAACCACTCCGATCAGAGAACTTCATCTACATTGCCATCAAGCTATGCAAAGCAGCCTGCTTCAAGTGCACTCTGTCTTCTTGCCTTGAATTTCAGTGTTTGTCTTCTATCTTGATAAAAATAGGTATGACCTTTGAACAGTAGCTGTGGAGGGATTCCATCCCTATTACCTTGGTTATGGATACATAGGCCGATCTACACACAATATCAAATTTTTCTATTTTAGATAAATGTAATCCTACAAGAATATCCTGTTTATCTCTTACAGTTGCCTGGTGTTCTCCCATAGCTACCTCTGCAGGCTCTTGCTACTTTCACCAAATGATGTCATGTAGCATTATGGTGCAAGCTCTGTCTCTTATTGTCAGAGGCATATGCAGTGTCACAATATACAGAGAAAATGGACAGGGCTTGTATTATCACATGCTTGCATGTGCTTATCTCCCCTGCTTATCTCCCCACACCCCCAGGCATTGGTGCTCTCATAAAAAGGCCTTGGAAGCATTTAAGCTTAGCAGACAAAAGAGTAGATTTTCATCATATACATGATGCAAAATGCTGTACATCAACTACTGTCTTTTTATTAAAAGAACCACATTAAGGCTCTTGATGGTGTTTCTTTTTTGGATAATTTGTCATATTGTGAAATCTCATTAAGATACATGCTAATAAATGTGACATATTTGATGGCTTCGTCATAAAATGAATTATTGACTGAGCATTCACTTTGTAAGATTAGCATGGCCAGAAGGCCATGCTACACACATCACATACCTGAACATTAGAGTTTTTCCAAGGCAGAAATTTTATCATGTCATCTTCTGGCTGCATTCATAATATTTTATGAGATTCCAGACAATGTTATTTATGATCCTTCTTTGTTTTTCTCTGTAACTTCTGTCTTTTTCTTTCTTTCTTTCTTGGGTAAAATGTCTTAAAGGAAGAGGCACCTTTTCATCCAGGTTTTGGGTCTTTATATGATTTGCTTGATTTGTATATGTTTGGCTTTCATAACATTATTTATTGTATTCTGTAGATTTTTAAAAAATATGCTTTTTCCAAAGAATGCTGTAAATACAATAAATAAATCATTCTTGCCAGATGCTGCATACTAATATCCCTCCAACTAGTTGCATTTATTTATTTATTAAATAGATATGCCACCCACCTCACTGTCAAGTGACTGGGTGGCTTAAAACATCATGAAAAGGTTCAAACTTTAAAACATTAAATATTAAATAGACAGAAATTAAATAAAACCAGAATACTCTGAAGTGGAGCTGGGAACTTGTTTTTAATTATATGCTTAGATAATTATTATATAATTTGGGCAAATGCAGTTATTCAAGCTTAACAATAAATTTCCTTTATAACACAGGACTAAATAAATGGCATTTCTTTATATTCACCAGAGAAGACAGTTTTTTTCTGCAGAAATTAGATCCTAGGCTCATTTTTGGAAGCGTTAAAATTGGTTCAGGAACAGAGCAAACTGAGCAACACCATGAAGTGAAATATTTTCGTAAATGTACTGTTCCAAAATTAAAGTGCAGATCTAAAGGTTCTTTTTTGCTTTGGCCCTGACCAGCATAGATACTGTTGATCCAAATGTTAGTAAGAAAAGGAGCTGGATCATTATCTATAATATATTCTGCCTTTACTTCTTGGAACTTTCATATTTCTGGTTTCTAGGTAGTCTGTATTCCAATATCAACCATTTCCAGATCTACTTATCATCTGCATTTTTTCCACATTTTATTAGTTTTTTTTATTCTCCAAACTAGTATCCCTCCAGTGCTTTGGACTACAATTTTGATTCCTCCATATGAAAATATGGAGGTTATTCTCAGATCTGGAGGATTTCTGGCTGCAGAAGGATACATCATGTTCTTCGATCTGAGAAAAATAATCCTGCCTTTGATTTAGTGGAATTGTGATTAAGAGGTTTCTCTTCTCTTGTTTTATCTTGTAGGGAAATATCAAGCAAGAATACTCTCTGAAAGCATGCTCACTCCAGCAGAATATCAGAAAGAAGTTAGCTACGAGCTAGTTACTGGGAAAGGAGAAGTTCTTGGAACATTTTTCAGTTCTCTCTGCCCAGGTAAGCCATGGGACCTTTACAGTGTGTTTGCAGGTGGGTTTTTTTTTTCATGGTTAAAAAGCAAGTGTATTAAGAAAGAACAAAAGTAGGAGCCCTAATTGGTTGGCATCTTTTCACACTACCTATTACCTGGTTGCAGAGGACTGGCCAAGACAACGTATAGCAGTGGGTTGTGGCACATACAAGTTTAAATTTTACAAGAATTGCAAGTTTAAGGCCAGTGGTGAGAAATGTCAGATTCCTATTCAGTTCTTTGGGGTTTTTTATAGTTCACATTAATCTTCCACTTACTGTCAGATAATATTATTTATTTGCCAACTGATATACGGGTGATAGTAAAATCTGAAAGCCCTTTATTTTTAGTTGTCACTTACAGGGCATTAGATCAAGTGCCAAATAGCTAGTAATATTAAATGCCAAGTTGTCTGTCAAATTAAATGTCTGTCTTAAATGGGTATATTTTTTAAAAAAATTCCTCTCCCCCTCCCTCCCTCCTTCCCCCTCCCTCCCTTCCAACAATTGTTGGAAGCAATCTGAAAGCATAAAATTAAAAATTAAAATAAAGTGATTTTTTTTCATGCAAAATCCTAAGATAAATCTCTGAATTTCAAATATTATACCCAGAAGCACCATTCTGTCATTGTAATCTTTAGCATCTTTCTTCCTCAAGAGTTGGAATGTTCCTGAACATCCCATAACTTTAATGCAACTCTACTATTCCCAAAGCTCTATTACTGATTCATATAGCTTTAACACAAAAGAGTGAGATAATTTTTATTTTGTTAGATGGTGACCTCGATGGTTTGTTGGATAAATATTATCAAGAAAATAGAACCCACATATCATCTTCTCTCTCTGCTTCTGCAAATAAACCGGCAACACTGGATGTAATTGGAGCAGCTGTGTGTACAAGTATGTGAGGTGTATATGTAACAAATAAATATATATTTTTCATATATTTGTATCCTTCTTATCCTTTTTATCCAAGAGTCTTGTCATTGAATGTTCATCTCACAATTTAGGAATCTAAGTAAATAAAGAATTACATTTTTTTCTCACCATTTTTTTGCTTTTTTCCCCACTAGGTTATAACGTTGAGCGGCATCATATCTGTCCTTTCCAACTCACTGTGGCCCAGAAATTGCTCTCTCATGTTTGCTCCATTGCAGATTCCAGCACCCAAAACCTTGACTTGGGCTCCTTTGAGAAAGTAGATTTCCTGATATGTGTGCCTCCTTCAGAAGTGACATATCAGCAAACCCTCTTCCACCTCTGGCATTCAGGTGCTGATTGGTGTCAATAGGTAGAAAAGAACCATAATGCAAATTCATTTCAGTTTGCTGACATGCAGTATCTTTCTTTAGGTGTGTTATTAGAGCTTGGCTTGGAGAAGGAACAGCTGACAAAAGAAAGGGTGGAACAATATGTCGTAAAGCTTGACACCGATGCCCAGTTAAAGTTTAAAGTTTTCTTGCAGAACTCTTTGCAGAATCCACATACCCTGTTTGTACTCATCCATGACCATGCTCACCGGGATCTTGTAAGGTAAGAAGGGTTGCACTTTTTAGTGAACAACAGTACTGTTGCTGAGCAGTAGAGAACTACAATACTATGCAAGCTTCTTAAATTTACCATGTTTCCCCGAAAGTACGACCTACTCAGAAAGTAAGTCCTAGCTTGATTTTTACACATGCGTCCAATATAAACCCTATCCCCCAAAGAAACCCTAATCAGGACCCACTCCAGAGTGCATGGGTGGGGATGGAGGGGTGGAGCTGCCCAACTACTTACTTTTGGACAGTTGCAGGCAGGCCTTGCACACCCCGACACTTGCCTTGCTGGCCCATTTCTTCTGCAATCGGCAAAGTTTTCCTAAAGGCCTCCATAGCTGATAATAGAGCACCAAATCGATCTGAAGCTCTGTTATGAGCTACAGAGGCTTTCAGGAAAGCCTTGCTGGCCTTGCCTGCCGAAGAAGTTTCTGAAGGTCTCTGACAGCGAAAAGGAAGCTGGGGAGGGGGGTGATGCACACAAGTAAGCTGAGTTCAACATACTCCCCCCTGAAAATAAGACCTGGTGCCTTTTTTGATGGCAAAAAAAAAATAAAAACAAGGTCTTATTTTTGGGGAAACACAGGTATCAATAAATTTTCTTTCTGCACTGTTTGTATTAATTCATTTAAAAAGCAGCTGGTTCACCCATATAGGTAAATAATACAGTGTTTAAAAAAAAGTAAGCAAGTAGTCAAGCCTTCGTACTTGCATGATGGTCTTAAGAATTAAAGGTAGCAGGTTTAAGAATCAATTGTTAGAGAATAGAGCTATCATCTCATGTAGAATCTGGTAGCTTTCTGGATGAAGTTGGTATTCTACTACAGGTAATCCTCAACTTATATTCATTTGGTGATCATTTAAAGTTACAAAGGCACTGAAAAAAAGTGACTTATCGTCAGTCCTTGCACTTAGAACCGTCACAGCATTCCCATGGTCATTTGATTGAAAATTCAGGCACTTGGCAATCTGCATCTATTTTCAACAGTTGCAGCATTCTAGGATCATGTGATCACTATTTGCAATCTTCCCAGCTATTTTTCAGCAACCCAAGTCAATGGAGAAGCTGAATTTCTTTAACAACCACCTGATTTATTTAACAACTGCAGTGATTCACTTAACAATTGTGGCAGAAATGTTGTAAAATTGGGTGCGCCTCATTTAATTACCTTATCTACTATCAGAAATTCTGGTTCCAGTTGTGGTCATAAATCAAGGACTATTTGTATAGGGCACAGAACACTGAACTGGACTGATCCAGCACTACATGTATGAGTGTGTAAGTATATGTGTCTATGCGTGTGTATGTATGTATGTATGTATGTATGTATGTATGTATGTATGTATGTAGAGAGAGGGGAGGGGAGAGAGAGAGGTAGAGAGATGGAGATAGATATATACAGATAGTTCCAGACTTACAACAGTTCATTTAGTGACTGTTTGAAATTACAATGACATAGTGACTTATGACTGTTTTTCATACTTATGACCATTGCAGCATCCCAATGATCATGTGATTTATATTCAGATACTTGACAACTGACTCATATTTATGACAGTTATAGTATTCAGGAGTCATTTTGCAATCTTGTGCCAAACAAAGTCAACGGAGAACACAGATTCACTTTACAATCATGTTACTAAATTAACAACTGAAGTGATTCATTTAACCAACGTGGCAAGAAAAGTTGTAAAATGGGACAAATTCACTTAACATAAATTTTGGGCTCAATTGTGGTTTTAAGTTGAGGACTACCTGTAGTTATAGATATCAATACATCTACACTGTCTATTTCATAAATAGATAGATCTCATATATAGACATAGACATCATATTTAAATATGTAAATAACAGATGGACATGCATCTATTTTACTCTCTGTTCATGCAGTGTTTATATTTACTCTATACTTAACAGATAGAATGTCAACCCTTGACTGCACACATTCTTCTTTTACAGCGCAGTTCATAGCCTATACCCTCACTCAGATCCAGCTGTGGGACTCGTGGACAGACTGCTGAATTGTAGAGAGGTGAAGGAAGCTCCCAACATTGTCACCCTTCATGTGACTTCCTTTCCTTATGCATTGCAGACCCAATACACCCGCATTAGCCCTTACAATGAAATTCACTGGCCTTCGTTATACAACAATGTAAGAAGATAACTTTTGTAAAGATCACGTGACAGTTTAACAAAGTGGATTTTCTTCTTGGTTCATTCATTTTTAGATTCTCCTATCCCATTTTGCTTACTTCTTTGCATCCGGGGTACGCAATAGGGCTGTGCAAAACGCTTAGAATAAATCTGCTCAAAGTGGGTTAATGTGAGCAGACCCCAACTGTTGAGGCAAAAGGTTCTGCTTCAAAAGTTTTTCCAGTTTGTTGCTGCACATTGCACATGTATGCAAGCTTCAGTTTGCCAGTAGTCACTGTGACAATGTTGCCTATACATATCAGGGGTGTCAAACCTAAGGCCTGCAGGGCCACATCTGGCCCACAGAGTGCTTCAGTAGATCTGGTCTGTGGGGATACCCTGGAAATAGCAAAGGACCAACCTCTGCCAGCAAAAACGGAGCTTGGGAGGACCGTGCTGGGCGCTTGCCTTCTGGCCTAGGGCTTTGGTCAGCTTGCACCGCTGTCTGGGGGTCCTCCGTGTGACCTGAGACAGATGGTGAGGCTCCTCTGGAGGACAAAGGTTTGGCCACCTCCCTGGTCTCTCCTTCCTCTGGTGGAGAGAATGGATCCCCCCAGCCCCACCTGGGCCACCACAGGTGCCGCTGACATGAGTGACGTTGAGCTGGCTATGCCCACCCTGGCCATGCCCACTTGGCCCCCCGAGGTCAAACACAACACTGATGTGGCCCTTAATGACACCCCTGATGCATACATATATAATAGGGGAAACCCTTTTGGGAAAAGTATGTTTTTATGCCATCACTACCAAACAGGGAAGTCTTGGTCTCATCACTCCAAATAACACTGTCCCATTGTTCCTCTATCCAGGTAATATGGGTTTTAGCCCAGTTTAGTCTTTTCAACCTTTGTTTGAGAGATAAAAGTGGCTTTTTTCATGGAATTTTAGGCCAAATTCCTGCAGTCTGCACAGAACAGTCCTTGCACTCAACATCACATTGCATTGCGCCATTTCATCTTGTGTACACCCAGATGATTTTCTTCTGTCACGTAGGCACAGTTTCTGAATTCTTCTTTCATCACTTGCTGTTGTACACCTTTTCCTCTTTTTTCCAGTGTGGTTTTGTAGTGACCGGGTCTCCTTATACCTCTTCAAAACTTAGAAACACCACCTTTGGTTAAATTTCCACCAATTTTTCTTCTAATTTCTTTATAACTGTAGCCTTGTTCACTTAATAATACTATTCTACATTGTTTTCTGGACCAGTCAATTCTTTGCACCATTACTTTAATTGTATTACATTTTACAAGCTCACCAAAAACCCCAACCAACTTGATAGCGATCACATAAAACACAGACAAATAAATATCCTCCAATAACTGAATCCTACTGTGATCTGATTGGCTCATTTCCAAAACACGATGACACCTGATTAGCTCTCTAAACACTCATGCTCATTGGCTGCAATCAGATGAAAGAAAGCCACTTGATATTAACCTAAGCAAGTTGTGCTTCTTTTTTCTGGTTATTTGGCTATAACCTTTTATAGAATACAGATAATTGAACAAACTTTTTTGCATTACATTCTTGATTACATTATCTTTCCATTGATATATAATTTTATGGTACTGCTCCAGAGGTGTTATTCAGCAGGTTCTGACCAGTTCTGGAGAACCGGTAGCGGAATTTTTGAGTAGTTTGGAGAACCGGCAAGTCTCACCTCTGACTGGAGATTTTACAGTATCCTTCCCCTGTCACACCCACCAAGCCACGCCCACAGAACCAGTAGTAAAAATTTTTAATCCCACCACTGCACTACTTCCTGAAAAAGTAGTGTTATTAACCATCAAACCTCAAAAATACACTTTTCCCAAAAGGTTTCCACAATTTTGGCCACGACTGTACATATGCAAACCATTTAGGAAAGCTCTTGAAGGGTACACAGTGAGCCTTCCAGAGGCTATGGCTGCTTTAAGACCTTGAGGAGGGATGCTTGATTTGTAACAACATGATTTGCAAAGTTCTCTTTCATATGCTTGTGCAGAAACCTAACAATCAGCCCTATTATCCTGTTCTGTTGTTTATTTTTGCCTTTATTTCAGGAGAAGTGAAGTGGATGAGGTAAAGACATAGTCTATGCTTGATTTGAAAAAAAATCAATTAATTTATTTCATTGAACATCAGTAATAGGGCCACTGTTAATACATATTAATACAATTTTCCATTTATTACATTAACAATTCAGTTGCAACTTTGGGAAAATCTAAAGATTTCAACTGGGGTGGGGGTGGAACTTGTGTTTGTGCATGTACAAATATATTTGTGCTCATGTGGTCATTTGTTTCTAAAGCTATTGAACGATTAACTAAAGGCCTGAATAGTTATGATAGTAATGATATCATAATGACTCAATACTGTAATTCATCTCATTTATTCTAGGGCATGGACTTATATCATGAAAACAAGAAGTACTATGGATTGCATGAATTCATTGAATCCACGCTTTCCGGACACAGTCTTCCATTGCTTCGTTATGACAGCTCTTTTGAAGCAATGGTCATGGCTTTGGGGAAAAGGTAGAGTGAATGCTGTTTAATCATGGTTAGGATTAAGCAGAGTTTGGAACTGTAACATTCCTTCAAACTGAAGGTTGGGTTTTTGTTATTGGCTTTTATTTTTTAAAGAATAATATTCTTTTATTTCCATATACCTGAAACTTCCCTCAAATATACAATAAACCTTATTTTATCTCTGGGTCATGATGATAACTGCAGAAAAATTCCATCCTCCATTGATGTTGTATCTTTGTTTCCCATTGGAGCTGACAGAATTCAGCAACATCCAGAGATAGTGGGAGAAGTAATTTGACTTTTGAAGATGTGGTACCTGAGGATTTTGTGTGTGTGTCTGTTTTTTTAATCTATGTAAAGAAAGAGTTCCACAATGTGGCTACAAACATAGGTGAACTCTGAATTATATGTTGTGTGTGTGTGTTGATACAATGTAATGTAAGCACAGAATGCCATTTCAATTGCCTGTTATTCCTGGCCATTCTGAGCAATTTTGAATATTTGTATGTATTGATAATTCTCTGTCTGTCTGTCTGTCTCTCTCTCACAGACACACACGTACACATATTAATCATATTAATTAGTCATATTTCACATGTTTTACTGTATTACTGAGGAGACCTAGTTCTCTTGGGTATAGTAGCCAGCTGGGTGACTGGTTTAGTCACTCTTTTCCCTAGACTGGGAATTGAAAAATACTTTGGAAGAAGGCATTGGCAAAACCAAGGTTTAGGTATCTAAAGTATCCTCATAAGATCATCTTACTTTTTGTTTCCTTTCAGGTTTCCTCGGCTGCATAGTGCAGTGATCAGGACATTTGTTCTTGTCCAGCATTACTCCGCAGCCATGATGGCAGTCTGCGGCTTATCTCAGATGAAAAATTACACCACTGTTGAAACTTTAGAGATCACGCAGAACCTCATCAACTCTTCTCAGCAGTGTCCCAGTGGACATGGGCTGATGGTGGTCTTAAGGATCCCTTGCATGCCATTGGCCACAGTGGCTTATGAACGCCTCAACCATGTGAGGGAAAGGCTTGCTTTGGAAGGCCGTTTCGAAATCATCCTGGGGAATCCCAGCTCCGGAATCAGCATAGGGAAGCACTTTGTGGAACAGCTCAAGGTACTTTGTGATGAAAGCTAACGTCTGGTTGATGTAGTCTGTAGGAACAAAAAATATTTACAGGATCCAATCTGGCTCTGCCAAATGGGGCAAAACTCACTTGACAAATTTCTCACAGTGACATAAAGTTAGGGCTCAGTGGTAGTCATAAGATGAGGACTACCTGTATGTTTGCGGCCTTATTATGTACGCATGTATATATAACATATATGCAGGATGAAATCATCATTATTATCATAGAATTAAAAAAATAGGAATAACAACACCAGCAATATTTAAGTTCATGTGCCAGATGACCTCAACCACTACGTAAAGTATGCTAACATTTTGATACTGTCTTTCACCCTGTTATAAATGAAGGCCAAAACTGATTGATAGGAACATGACCAAAGTATTCTATATGGCCTCAATTGAGCTGAGATCTAGAGCAGAAATTTATTTATTTATTTGCTTACTTTACTTAC
>BHFT01021970.1:0-23560 GCA_004320025.1 Laticauda laticaudata
TTTTTTTTTGGTGGGGGGGGGAGGCTTGCAAAAAACAACACAGCATACCTGAAAAATGAGGGCAAATTTCATCTATAGAGGATTTCTGACCTGCCACATTGCAGAGCTGGCCAGGTGTATAGAGTTAAGTGGGGATGGTGGGTGGGTGTGCATTGAATAGCACTTTTTTTCTTTTGCAACTTCTGCTTTCAAAAAATAAAGGAAAGTGTCAACTAAATAAATAAATAAATACTCCTTTGGTCTTTTTAGTTGCCAGTAGAAAGGGAATGGAGGAAAGCAGTATTCTTTAAATGCCTTAGATAATCACCTTGGCAGCCCAAAGCGGTCAGCGTGCAAGAATATTACTGGAGAGCATGACTGGTGACTCTTGGCTATGGATGTGTCCCATTGGAGAATATACATCCACGGGGTGGGGGGAAGACCAGGGTCAAGGGGGAAACTAATGGTGTATTTTAGTGTCAGCTGCACCCAGCTAACGCCAACATAGCCATTCCTAATAAATCTTTTTTTCTAGATGCTGCTAGAGACTTCCGATTTGAACGGGGGTGGATTTGTTGGAGCCCTGACAGAAAGAGCATATTGGTGTGACCATGGTTATAGCTAGTCCTTGACATACAACCATAATGAAACCTGCCTGTTATGGTCGTTATGTCTGGCTGATCACATGGCACACCCAATTTTACCACCTTTTTGTAAAATTCACTTAGCGTGACTTTGATGACAAGATTCACTTAAGACTGGTGGTTCACTTAGTACCGGTCTGAAGTGGGTTTGTCATCAAACACATGGCACGGTTGTTAAGTGAACCAATGGTTGGTTATTGACATGCTTTTTGCTAAAAACTGAAAGTGCTCATTTTCCGCCAAACCGTCATAGAGAGACAGTCCGGGACACTGCAAATGGCTGTCAATGTTTCTCAGTGCGCGAAGTTCAGTTAGGTGACTACGGAGAGGGCCCGAATGCCAGGACTTTTAATCCAGGTCATAACTCCTTTTTTTCAGGTCAGTCACATCGCTTTGAATGATTGCTAAGTTATGTGGTGGCGCAGTGGGTTAGAATGCAGTATTGCAGGCTAACTCTGCCCACTGCCAGGAGTTCGATCCTGATCAGCTCAGGATTGACTCAGCCTTCCATTTTTCCAAGGTGGGTAAAATGAGAACTCAGATTGCATGGGGGTAATAGGCAGACTCTGTAAAACCGCTTAAAAAGAGCTGTAAAGCCCTGTGAAGCAGTATATAAGTCTAAGGGCTGTTGCTATTAAGAGCCGTGGTGCCGTGGTTAGAATGCAGTATTGCAGGTTAACTCTGCCTACATTCTGGAGGTCAGTTGAAGGTTGACTCAGCCTTCCACCCTTTCAAGATGGGTAAAATGAGAACACAGATTGTTGGGGGCAATAAGCTGACATTGTAAGCCACTCAGAGAGGGTTGCAAAGCACTGTGAAGCGGTATATAAGTCCGAATGCTATTGCTAGTGCTCAATGACCAGTTGTAGGTCAAGGATTCTATGTACATACAAAAGATGACAGTTCTACATCCAAAAATGTCCCAACAGTCCCAGAGGTCAAGGAAACAGCTCTGAAGCAGCCATGAATCCATCTAAATCAGATGTGGGCAGCGGCAACAAGGGGCAGAGCGACAGCAGTGTTGGGGCCAAGGCATTGGTGCACATCAATGGAAGGGAGGTGGCATCGCTGAAGGGCAGGGCAGCTGTGTGGTGTCAGGGGCGGAGCAATGGCAGCATTAATGGTGGAGCGGCACTGTGTTCTGACCCACGCCTTTTTCCAACAAATCAAACACAATCCAAAAGGAACAGAAACCTTGTAATGCTTTTGCAAAATAATCAGCTGTGATAAGCACAAGCTTTGCCAAACTGTGCAAGACTTGCCAAAAAGGTAACAGACAAGAAATAATTTGCAATACAAAAATCTTCAAATACAAACTCAGGATACTGGAATGTCCACGAGGCTGGAGTTTCAAAACGTCTTTGCCTTCTGCAAAGTACGTTCGTTTCACAGCTGCCTTTTATCTTCTTGAAGGAGGAGCCATTATCTTGCAGGCCTTACTCCCGAGTCGCCTGTGCTGTTGTAGCTGCTCTTTCCTACGAGCAATCCTGCGTGCATGCACAATTGGCACAGGCTCCTTGGGAACCTCATCGCTGCTGCCAGCCCCCACAATCTCTGAAGGCAGCAGTTCACTCCCTAACGGTCCTGGCCCCTCATCTGAATCCTCGGTCTCCTCAGCCATCTGCACCTGCTGCCAGCTAACCACAACACAGTGCCAGGGGGTGGAGCAACTGCAACAGTGGGCCCTCCACAACAATGTCGGTTTCTCATATGCTCCCCTGGGGAAAATTAATTGCCCACCCGTGATCTAAACCCACTGGCCTCACAGTTTAAGGACTGGCTTTATATTTTAGTTAGGCCATGTTGGGTTTTGTTTGTGTGTAACTTACAAACTGGATGCCAACTTGTGATTTTAATATAGATTACATTTGTTATTTATTATTTTATTATAGAAATTTTAACTAGATATTGTGTGACAGTTTTTAACCTGCTTTGATCTTTCACTCTTAACAAAAACTGGCTTGATTAAGTGGCAGTGACACCTTCATCTCCACAAGCTGAGTGACTGGTTGTGGTTCTCATTTCCCAGCCCAAACCGCCCAGCACCATCAAAGCAGAGGAAACAAAAGTGGAATCAAACTTACAAAACTCTCCCGGACGTACTCCTCCAAGCCATTAATCAAACTGTAGGTGGCCATCTGAAAGAACCCGAAAAGAGAGGGCAAATCATTAACCTGAGCAGCAGATTAAAAGGTGGAGAAGGAACATCCAGAGATGAAGAGAAGCTCATCTCACCCGGACGTTGCGGTCGGTGGGCTCCTGGCCGTGCAGGTACTCTTCCCGGAAGAAGCGGCTGAGCTGGGGCTGAATCCGCTGCAGGGGTTGGAACTGTCCATGAAGCAGCATCACCATGTCAACCATGGAGAAGTTCTGGCAGATCAAAGACAGCAGGTCTCCAAAGAAGCCTGCAAAATGAAGAGGAGCAAAATAAAGAGGGGGGGGGGAGAGACTCATCAGCCCCTCAAAGTCCTGGTCCAGACGAGTGGGACTATTAGGTAGAGGTAAACGTTCCCTTTGCATATACATGCTAGTTGTTTCCGGCTCTAGGGGGCGGTGTTCATCTCTGTTATAAAGCCGAAGAGCCAGCGCTGTCCGAAGACGTCTCCGTGGTCATGTGGCCGGCATGACTAAACAGCGAAGGCGCACGGAGCGCTGTTACCTTCCCACCAAAGTGGTCCCTATTTTTCTACTTGCATTTTTTACGTGTTTTCAAACTGCTAGGTTGGCAGAAGCTGGGACAAGGAACGGGAGCTCAGTCCATTACGCGGTGCTAGAGATTTGAACCATCAAACTGCCGACCTTTCTGATCGACAAGCTTAGCATCTTAGCCACTGAGCCAACCGGTCCCCTCGCATCCCCACTGTGGGATCATTACTGTTTTATAAAGCTTTAGTAAGACCATCCTTGGAATACCACATCCAGTTTTGGTCACCAACTTACAAAAAAGATGTTGAGACTTTGGGGAAAAAATGTGCAAAGAAGAGCAACTAAGATGATTAAAGGCCTGGAGACTAAAATATATGAAGAACAGTTGCAGGATTTGGGTTTGTCTAATCTAGTGAAAAGAAGAACTGGAGGGGGGGGTGACACAATAGTAGAATTCTAGTATTTGAGGGTCTGCCACAAAGAAGAGGAGGGGGGTCAACATATTATCCAAAGCACCAGAGGGCAAGACAAGAAACAATGGATGGAAACTAATCAAGGAACCTGGAACTGAGGAGAAATTTCCTTCCTGGCACAGCTTTGCCTTTAGAAACTGTTGATGCTTCATCACTGTAGTTTTTAAAAAGAGATTGGACAACCACTTGTCTGAAATGGTATAGGGTCTCCTGCTTGAGCAGGGGGTTGGACTAGAAGACCTCCAAGGTCCCTTCCAGTTCTATTCTGATTAATTGACTGCTGGAAGACTTAAAAGCAGAAGCACAGAGAATTTGATTGGGCAAAGGAAAGAAGGACTTTTCAGTCCAAGGAATATCCCACAGTGAAAAGCAACAGGGGAGTCTCTGGAAGAGCCAGTGAAGACAACAAGTAGCTAAACCAGACTATTTTTAATTCCATGCCAGCCTCAAATGAGGTTTTGGTGGATGAAAATTAACCCTACACATTAACTCCTCATCTGCAATACAAAACATACCTACATTGGAAGGCTACAAAGACAGCAAACCAAAGTCTCTGAGTATTCAAAAATAAACCATTTCTTCCTTTTTCTTTTTTGACTCCTCAACGTGGTTTTGAGAATGAGGCCACGGAAGAGAAAGAGAATCAAGAATACAGCAAGTCCCATAATCACAAAAGGGCCTGCATTTGACTACAAGTGGCAATTCAAATCAAATCAACCTTTATTACTGACAAAGACTAGCATAGGGAGGGGCCGGGTGGAAGGATTGCAAAAGCAGAAAATAATGCAAAGAAAAAAATGTCCATTTATTGTTTTAATCCTTTTTTTTTCCTTTAGACTTTTACATTATTTTAGTTTTTATGTCATTTTATTTTTGTATTCTTTTTCTGCTTTTAAATTTCTTGTACCTATCTTCCTGATGCTGGCCTTTGACTGTACTAAAGATTGGTTTGATTTAAGTAGAAGTGGCAATTGGACCACCACAAATAAATCAGCCCGTTTTCCTACGTTGGAATAAAATCACAGAATCACAAAGAAAGAAAAGGATCTGTTTCCAAATTGGGAAATCTGCCTCTGTTACATGACAACAAACCTCTCTTTTAAAAAAATCCTTCAGTGAAAGATCCATTAAGATATGAGGAATTAAGAAGGCAAGGACAGGTAGTCTTCGACGTAGACCACAATTGAGCCCAAAATGGATGCTGTTAAGCGAGACATCGGTTAAGTGAGTTTTACTCCCCAGTTGTTAAGTTAGTTAGGTGGTTGCAAATCTGGTTTGCTGACTAAAGGACTCAAGAGGGGAATCATGTGACCCTGGGACACTTCAACCATAGTAAATGTGAGGCAGTTGCCAATTTTGAGCATGTGACCAAAATGGGGGTGCTGCCAAGGTCAAAATGGCAGCGGGTCACTTTTTCTCAGTGCTGTTGTAACTTTGAACAGTCACTAAACAAACCATTGTAAGGCGAGGACAACCTGTCTTACACGATTCAAAAAGGTTGGCGACTCCTTAGGACAGGAAGTCACTTTTTCTCCCGGCTTTTTCGCACCCTCCACGGCTGGAGCAGCCGCGTAGGCCTTACCCAGCGCGCCTTCTGTTCCCGGCTCGAAGATGTTGCTGGTGCCGCTGAGGCGCTGAATGAAGTCGGCAATGCTCTCCGTGCTGCCCTGCTGGGCGCTGAGGGAGCCCATCATAGAGGACAACACCCCCTGGACCACGCTGGTGAAGAACTCGGGAGGCAAAGCATCTGCTGAGGCGCCCCCACGGCCGCCGTGGCCGCCGCTGCCCAGACCGGCCGAGAAACCCTCCGGTCCTCCTTGTGGGGCTGAGGGGGGAGGGGGCGAAGGAGAGGCAGCTGGCTGTGGAGGAGGAACCATCTGCTCCGGAGGGTTTGGGGGGCCTCCCCCCATCTGCGTCGCCTGGGAGAAAAAAAAAGGAGGAAAAGAGAGATGCTCAGAAAGAGCACGAAGGTATTTTGGAAGGCCTCAAGGCCCGGCTTCTTTCAGTTCCAAAGGAGAGGAGAGGCCGAACGAGGAAGGAGTCTTGAAAGACAGGTGGGGATCGGGAGAATTTGGCATTCAGACTGCTAAGGATCCGAGGATGGGACACCCATGGAGGGATTTCTCTCCCAAAGCTGGGATTCAGGCCCAGCATCTCCAAACCAATCATGATTTGAAGACAGGAAAACGGAACCAACAAGACACATACACACACACACACAAACAAACAAATAGATTTGGGATGCCAAATGCAAGGGCTTTGTGGCTTAGTGCCAGTTCAGGGTTTTGATAAGGGTTGACCTGGAAGGTCAGGTGGGCTGCTGTCATTCAGATGGTCCCTGTTGAAAGGCTCCTTCTCTAATCTAAAACAAGGAGAGGCAACTATTTGGGAGGGAGGAAGAGAGAGAGAAAGTAAGAGAGAAGAAGAGAGGATGAGGGAGAGTGAGGAAGAGAGAGAGAGAAACAGAAAGGGAAGAGAGAATGAGAGATTGAGAATGAGAGAGAATGAAAGACAGGAGAGAAAGTGAGGAGAGGGGAGGGGAGGGAGAGAGAAGGGAGGGGAGGGAGAGAAAGAGGGAAAGGGGAGGGAGGAGAGAGAAGGGAGGGGAGGAGGAGAGGGGAGAAAGAAGAGAGGAAAAGGAGAAGGGGGGAAGAAAGAAGGGAAGGGAAAGGAAAGGAAGAGATGGAGGGGAAGGGAAAGGGAAGAGGGGAGAGGAGAGAAGGAAGGGAAGGAGAGAGAAAGAGAGGCGGGGAGGGGAAGGGAGGAGAGGAGAGGAAACTCACCTGAAGGAAGTCTGTCATGCCTTGCAGAAAAGCAGGCACGCCGGGCATAGCCACCGTGATGGTGGGAGACCCCATCCCGGCCACCCCGGCCATGCTGGAGCCTGCCGCCCCCAGGATGTTCCCTAGCAGTTGAGAGAACTGGAGTTCGGTGGCAGCTGCAGGAGTCTGGCCCGAGGGGATGGGACCTCCCGGGACGCCAGCTGAACTGCCCCCTGCAGCCGTCGTGGCCGTGTTGGTGGTGCCAGCGCTGGCTGAGGCTGTGGGAGGGGAGGCAGAGGTGCTGGTGCTGAACGTAGCTTGGCTGCTGACGGAGGAAGAAGTCGAGGAGGAAGTCCCGCTGCCCTGAGCTGCAAAGGCAAGACAGAAGGGCCGCTGCATCAAGCAAGAGAAGGTGATGGCGGATTACGCCCAGTCCACCATCACACTTTCCAAAATCCCTCGTTTAACTCTAGCAATAGCGCTAAGCAATCGCACTTAATGACTTATATACCTCTTCAGCGCTTTTACAGCCCTCTCGAAGCAATTTAGAGAGTCAGCATATTTGCTCCCAAACATTTGGGTCCTCATTTTACCCACCTTTGGAAGGATAGAAGACTGAGTCAACCTTGAGCCGGTCAGGACTGAACTTCTGGCAGTGGGCAGAATTAGCCTGCAATACTACATTCTGACCACTGGGCCACTACGACTCCTAGGTGACTTTGTCGTCAATTCCCTTCCCTTTCCAAGGAAGACAATCAACCTGTTCTGACCCAGGCTTCATCAAACATACTAAATATCAAACTTGTTTTCAAAGCACAACCTATTTTATTGCAACGCTGGGAATTACTTTCATTCCCAACCAAAACCTAATTATAAACAGTTCCCCAAGATAAGCACATGCCTTTCAGTGCTGTGGAATACTGCCCAAAACAGAAGTCTGCAATTAATTATAACAGAAACCCACTGAAGTACCAGAAAAAACCAAACAGAGTACACAGAGCTTCAAGGATGACTTGGAATCTATCGAACTACTTTGCTTCCTGCAAAGGTTTCATCATTGAGGTCTGACTTTTATCCCTTATGGGAGGGGCAATCAGCTCCCAGCCTTATTCCCGAGTCGCCCCTTCTGTTTCAGTTGCTCTCGCCTTCCAGCAGCTCTGTGCACACGCGCACTGGGAACAGGCTCCCCTGGGTCCTCTGCTTCACTGTTGCCAGACTCCAAAGGCTCCGAAGGCAGCACCCCACTCCCAGATGGTCCTGGCCGCATCCTGCATCAGACGCAGGACCCTCGTCCAAGTCCTTTCCAGACTCCCTGACTGGTTCCCTTTCTCCCAATTCTGCTGCCAGCTGCACCAGCTGCCGGCAAACCACAACACGAGTTCAGATATGGACCCTGCAACTTCCTGTTCTTTTCCCCAACTCTCAATGTCCCCCCCCCCCATTTTAGAGTAAATTTCTAGGCCAAGAAAATTCACCCATTTTCGGCTCTGACCTAGGTGGCCTTAAACTTATGATGGTTCACTTAGTGTTCGTTCAAAATTATGACACCGAAAAAAAAGGACTGATGACTATTTGTTTATACTTACAACCATCACAGTAACCCCAGGACTGCGTGGATCAAAATCCAGACGCTTGGCAACTGACTCATATTTACGACGGTTGCTGTGTCCTGGATCCCATGATCCCCTTTTGTGACCTCCTGACCAGCAAAGTCAATGAGGAAGCTAGAGTCATTTAACAACCGTTTTGTAACTGCAGTGATTCACTTAACAGCTGTAGAAAGGAAAGCCGTAAAAATGGGGCAAAGCTGACTTAGCAACAGCAATTTTGGCCTCTGTTGTGGTTTTTAAGTTGAGGAATACCTGCATTGCTACCCTCCTTCCCTCCTTTTTTGAAAATAAGTTTTAAATAAACCCACTCCTGCATCTCAACCTCCTCAGCCCCCACTCTGGAACATCCCAGATTCCTGTCCGTGGTGACTTACCCACTATCACAGGCTGCATGAGAAGCTGTCCCACCAATCCGCTGATCATCTGGGCTAAGGAAGCATTGCCACCCATGCCTGGGCCCTGCATGGGAAGAAAGCCGTTTTGTCATGTCCCTGTCAGAGTCTGAATCCGAGGAGGACAGCTGGCAGGGAGTGGGAGTGTGGCTCCCTTGCCGCTGGAGGAAACCGTGGGAAGGGCAAGTCTGGCTGGGCAGAGCAGGGAAGAGGTAGAATAAGGGAGAGGGAGTTCAGAGGAAGACCCAGGCCCACCCCCTCTTCATCTTTAGGGCATGCAGGAAGAACGGAGGAAGCGAGCAACGTGGGTTGCATGCGCTTATGGGGAGGAAAGGGCCCTGATTCCCTTCATTAGCTGCAGCTGGGAAGAGAGTTTAAGAGAGATTGCAGGCAGAGTACGCAGCTGCTGTGAGCAAACATGAGTTTTATCTTGTGTGACTGTGGTTATCTGTGTCCTGGCATCCTCTCAAACCATGTTAAGTTCATTAACTGTACCTTCATGACTGAAATTCTTGCTCCTCCCTGCAGAACTAATTACCTCATTTTGCCTTGATTGGACTTATAGTTACAGTTTTTGTTGACCATGTTTTGGACTTGATTTTCTACAGCCAAAGACTGTTCCTGGGAGAGTTTTTCTCCAGCCAGAAGATAACCAGGACATTGGGGGGAAAGTTGGAGCTAATAAAGGGACTCCTACTGATTATCTGACTGTGCTGCCTTTGTGCCACGCCCTGGGTCATCACACGTTTATTGCAAGAGGCGGAAAGCAATGCAGAGAAAACGCCATTGCCCTCCCACATCTCCCAACCTCGTTTCCTCACCCCTTGTCCTACTGCCTGGGGAGGCCCCACATGGGTGGGCCGCACAGAAGGAGGGGAAGGCCTGGCAATCACTACGCGGGCCGGGGCTGACGGGAAGCTGGGGACCTGCTGGCCTAGAACACAAAAAGAGAAAGAACATGATATAAAATGGGTCATTTGGTGACCATTCAAAGTTACAAAAGTGACTTACAATCATCTTACAGTTGCGACCTTTGCAGCATTCCCCATGATCATGCGATCCAAATTCAGACACTTGGCACCTGGTTCATACTTATGACCGTCGCTGTGTTCTGAGGTCATGTGATCCCCTTTTGCAACTTTCTGACAAGCAAAGCCAAATGGGGAAGCCAGATTCACTTAACAACCAGTCTAGTAACTTATCAACTGCAGGGATTCACTTAACAGAGGTAAGGAAGGTTGTAAAATGGGGCAAAACTCATTTAACAAACGTCTCACTTAACCACAGAAATTTTGGGCTTAATTGTGGTCATAAGTGGAACACTACCTGTACTACGATCAGGGTCGTAGTATGATGGAGGCTCCACAAGATGGAGGCTTAAGCTCTTGGGGACCCGGCAACTTCTCCCTGCTCCCCATTCCAGGAAGAATACCCCCTCACTACAATAGTCCTCAATCAAGTCCAAAATTTCTGTCACTAAGCGAGACAATTGTCAAGTGAGTTTTGCCCCTGGTTACGACCTTTCTTGCCACAACTGTTAAGTGAATTGCTGCAGGTGTTAAGCCACCAGGTTGTGAAGAGAATCTGGCTTCCCCATGGATCACAACACCCCAGGACACTGCAACCGTCATAAATATGAGTCAGTTGCCAAGCATTTGAATTTGGATCAGGTGACCAGGAGGAGGCTGCAATGCTTGGAAGTAGGAATAACAGTCGTAAGTCACTTTTTTTTTCCCAGCGGTGTTGTAATTTTGAACTGTTACTCAATGAACTCTTGTGAAGTCAATCCTACCCAGTGGTAGGATTCAGCCGGTTCGCACCGGTTCGAGTGAACTGCTTGTTAAATTATCCCCATCTCCCTGGCTATCAAAGTGGATCCTGGCCATTGCGCTGCACTGGAGAAACGTACAACGGAGCGGCCAGAGCAACGGAAGAAGGCTACTTTCCCTCTTTCTTCTCCCTGCTCCTCCCCCCCCCCCTTGTGCTGGCCACTCCATNCCCCCCCCCCTTTGTGCTGGCCACTCCATTGCCCATTTCTCCATTGCATTGCAGCACCCAAGATCCACTTTGATAGTAGTGTGTGTGTGTGTGTATGTGTGTAATTTAACAACCGGTTCACCCAGGGTCAGGTTGGCTGTCACAGGAGGCTCGTCCTACATGTGCAGCGTAGCTGGAGGACTGGCCAGGCCTTCCACGATAGCCAACCTGACCCTGGGAAAACTGGTTAACTTATTTGAATCCCACCATTGTACCTTATCTATGTGCTTCCCTTCTCCTTCTTGGCTGCTTACCTGTAGCTGCTGAGGCCGCAGCTGCCATGGCTTGTTGCGTTATCTGGTGGGCCACAGCCTGCATGAACTCCGGTGGGAGGCTGGGTAGGGGCATGTGGGCACCACTACCTGCAGAGAAGCAATAACAGAACCAGGAGAAATCAAGAGGGCCGAATTTGGGCAAACCCGCAGCCAGAGTGGTTGGCCTCCCCCTGGATCGGTGGGAGCCATTTTCCTTACCCATCCCTTGGGAGTGTCCGGTTGAACCAGCTGGCCCCATCGGTGGCATTCCGCCGGAACTGCCGCTGCCCAACTGGGAGCTGGAGTCTAAAGGGGGAGAAAAGGAAGTGGACCTCAAAAATGAGAAGCTGCTACACACTGTAGATTGATTTCTCTCCCATGTCCTCTTTCTCTGGATGGTCTAGATTTCATTTCAGGAAACATGTCCCCCTCCCCCCATATTTTTTTTTTTTTAGCGTATGGCACGCATTTCTCCCCCCCCCAAATAACATGACTTTAATCAAAATCTAGCAAGCTGATCTTTTTTAAGATGTGGTCATAAGGATGAATCAGTTGGCAAGCACCTGAGTTTTGATAACGTGATCACGTGGGGATGCTACAAAGGTCGTAATTGTGAAAAACGGTCATCAGCAGTGGTGGGATTCAATTTTTTTTACTACCGGTTCTATGGGCGTGGCTTAGTGGGTGCGTCAGGGGAAGGATACAGTAAAATCTCCAGTCAGAGATGGGATTTGCCAGTTCTCCGAACTACTAATAATTTCCGCTACCAGTTCTCCAGAACTGGTCAGAACCTGATGAATACCACGTCTGGTCATCAGTCACTTTTTTCAGTGCCGTTGTAACTTTGAATGGTCACTAAATGAACTGTTGTAAGTCAAGGACTACCTTTGTTTCCACTTTTTGGGGTCGACTTAAATTATGGGACCACCATGTAGGAAAAAATACTAAAATAACACTTAATGTTTTGACTGAATTATTTAATCTGACTGTGTTAAACAAAATAAAAAATTATTATATTTGGGTCCCATTTTTACTTCTGGGGATCTCAGCATTTTATCCTCACGCTATCCTCCCAACAACCTGTACACAAGTGGTCAGAATCCAGTCATAGACCACCTTCAAGGGACTTGTTAGTTTCAAAGAATACAAGGCAACACATAACACTGACAGGGCAAATCACTACATATAAACAGAGACCAAACGTAATTCCCTTCTAGCACTAATGATGTTACCTAGTTGGGCATTGAAACATCTGCAAGAAAACCACCAAGCTTGGAGAGCCCCCCAAAACCCCGGGTTCAACCCTGAGCTACAAGTATTGTTTTTTATGAGTATAACTTTCAAAAACAGCCCAAACTCACCCTGTATATTCATGTGCATCATAACCACAGGCTCGACCGTCTGATGTGAAATGCGGATGACACGGGGGTGCCCTGTTTGGGAGGCCTGAGGCAGGATAGGGGTGACCCCTGGGGAGAGGGAAGGAGGCGAGCCTTCGGAGGGTTGGGTTGACTCCACGGGGCTGGAAGTGCGAGGCTGGGCTGTGGGAGGGGCCTGGGCAGCAGCAGTGGCAGCAGCAGCAGAGCCTTCCAAGTTGGTCTGGACGGTGCGGCCACCATTGCCCGTCATGGTGACGGTGGTTCCAACGTTAATCTGAAGCAAGAACACGGAGGAAAGGGAGTGTCTTCTGTATCCTCCCTCGCTGAGCGCTCTTCGCCCAGCCTCGGAAAACCAGAGCTGTGACCCAAGTCATTTCCGGGTTTTGAGGAAAGGTACCCCAACCTGGTTTCTTCCAGGCCGAGGCCTCACCTGGATGGGGATGGCAGCTTGCTGCAGGACCATGGGACCTGTGTAATGGGACATCGGCCGCACCACGTGGAGATGGCGGGGGGCGTTGCAGGAGAGATTGCAGCGCAAGTCCGAGAGGGCTACAAAGGTATTACCCAGAAGGCGCAGAGACTCCCCCACCAAGTTGATAATGCGTTGGTCCTCTTCACGCCCTTCCATCTGGCAAAAAAAAAGCAGGGCATTTGAATAAAATGAAGCAAGGGGTGGTTTGTTCCTTACCAAGCCGAAAAAAAAAATCACCCCAAAACCTTGCTCGGCCAGATCAAAGAACTATTGAGCCCAGAAAAGGAACACAGAGCTCGAGTGGTTAGGACACCGAGTTGGAGGCTAGCAAGCCCACGTTCGAGACCCAAGTGATGCTGAGGGGGTGAGCTCCCCGTCACTTGCTCCAGCTCCTTGATAGGGACATAAAAAGAACACACACACCCCAATGGTTTCCCCTGGGCGACAGTGATGTCACCGGCTAATCCTTTCAACCTGGAAGCGCTTGCAATGGTGGCTCCGACACAAATGGGACGGCAGAACCGAGCCCAGAACCAAGGCCTCTGGAAGCCTACATCTTCAACCGAAGGACTCGAGGCCAGAGCATATACATCGAAAGAATATTTTTAACGATAAATCAAAGAGTTTGAATGTAAAAAGAAGACACCGACCCAATTTCAGATCCCAGCAAATGCAGAAATAAGGGGTGAAAAAGTAGCTTCCTAGGTTAGAGGTCAACTTTCAGTTTTTTTTAGAACCAGACTTCTCTTACGTTGTTGTTGTAGTCGGCAGTGCCAGCAGTTCCCAGGACCTCCTCATATCTCTGCAGGAAAGGCTGGAGTCTGCTTTCCAACCCACGAAGCTCGCCCAGAACTTCCACATACTCTCCAGGTGACGGGTGGCTAGGAGAACAGAGAAGGACCCCCACCGTCTTGCTCAGTGACTGCCCCTTGACTCCTCTGAGAAACAGCCAGTATCCCTGCAGCTCCTTGAGGTTACCCCTCTACCACTTTGGCACAGACCACCTGGATGGTTCCCACCCACAGTTCCCTACCCACCCTGATCTGTTGGCACCAGGATGGTTTGAAAGGGGGGGCTCCTCTTAGCCCCCCCAGAGAGCTCTTGACATCTCTTTGGTGGGCAGGCAGCCTCCTTACTTGGGGGCGGCTGCTTCGGCCCCGGGGGGCGGCTCGCTCCCAGAGGGCGGCGTTTCCTCTGCTGGCGTGGGCTCCTGGGGAGGCTCAGATTCGGTGCCTGTCATCGGTTCCCTTTCGGTCGGGCTGGCAGATGGCATATCCTCGGGTCCCGCAGCAGCATGGTCACTGGTGTTACCCTGGAGAAAGAGGGGACAGGTGATTTCCAGGGGCCCGGGAAGGAGTTTCCGGGCAGCGATTCTACATTCCTGCTTCGGGTTCCTCGGGGTTAGAAATTGGCTCACCTCTAGTCGGTTCAGGATACCTTGAATGTCCCGTAACATATGCTGGGCCATAACTAGACGGACACGAGGTTCACTCTGTGAGGGGGAAGGAAACGCCCATTATGAGAAGGCCTGAGAGGACCTCTTTTCCCTGAATCAGAATTCCTCCTTCCTTGCAGGCCCCTCCATGGGTAAAACCGACTCTTCCCATTTTTTGGATTTCCTTAAGGCCATATCCAGGCCTTCCTGTCCTCCCCGTGTTGAATCTACTCAGCCCAGACCCAACTTCCAAACCTGTGGGCATCCCACTTCCTCTTCAGTTTTGACCACGTGCTTTCCTACTTACTTGGTCCCTCGAGCCAAGGTTTGTTTCCTGTAGCCATGAAGGCTCTGCTAAGCCCTCGGGCAGGAAGAACCCAAGGTGCTACTAAAACAAAACCTCTGTGTCTAGTGCAGAAACCTCCAAACATGGTAACTTTAAGACTTGTGGACTTCAACTCCCAGAATTCCTCAGATAGCTATGCTGGCTGAGGAATTCTGGGAGTTGAAGTCCACAAGTCTTAAAGTTGCCACGTTTGGGGACTCCCTGGGTCTAACAGAAGAGGCAGACAGGGGAGATAAGATCATTAAAGTCAGGAGACATCAAACTTTCTATATCCCAGTTTGCCCCATCTCTGGTCCAGTGAAGTTCCTCCTTGAAGCTGTTTAGGATGTAGAGAAAAAGACTTCTTTTCTGTCCCTGAAGAACTGCATATATTTTCCACGTTGGGAGCCTTTCTGATTTTGGGTTCCTTTCTCTTATTTTCTCACGCTGAGATTCAGTCCTAGGTCCCTCTGCTGATATCTGACTGACTCAACTCTACGAGACATCTAGCCCAAGTAGGAACACTTCAGATGAGCTGGACCAACAGCCCACTATCATGTCCACTCGTCATCGTGTCTGGAGGGAGTTCAACAGAAGCTGCATCGGGAGGGCACCAACCAGGGGAAGACTGGTATGAACAGTCTTCAACTCCTTTCTTTAAAAAAAAATGAAAAAAAAAATGTCTCTGCCATTTTTTCGAAGGGACACAGAAGATCTCCAATGCAAGATTCCGAATCTGGCACCCATAGAGTACAATCCTCCAGAATGATGGCTACAGACATGATTGGGTAGAACTATCTTCTTCATAAAGTAGCAGCCATTGGTCAAAAATTGCCCATGGGCAGAATGTCTACAGAGATTCTCAGCCTCAAAGGTGTTTTTTCAAGAGGCAACTGGACTTTTCTGGTTTTTTTCTTTTGAAGACGTTTCGCTTCTCTTCCAAAAAGCTTCCTCAGCTCTGACTGGATGGTGGATAAATCCTTCCATTCCCCACCATCCAGTCAGAGCTGAAGAAGCTTCATGGAGAAAAACAGAAAGTCTGTTGCCTCGTGAAAAAAAAAAGCATCTTTGGGACTCTGGATAGAATGTTGGATTGGTTAAATTCAGGTGCTTTGGAGAATAGCTTGACTCCCTCTTCTTTGAGGCAGGCCCTGAGATATTGGGAACACTGCTATTATGTCATGTCACCCCTAGTCCTTCTTTTAATCAAACTAGACATAACCAATTTCTGCAACTGTTCTGTTTTAGCCCCCTGATCATTTTTGCTGTTTCTCTGCATTCTTTCCATCTTTTTTCCATTGTGGCGACCAAAACATTTCAATAAATAAACTTTGTGTTTAAAAAAAAAAAAAAGGGGGGGGGAGCTTTTCTAGAAATCAAATAACAATCTAAGCGGCCTGTCAATCAATCAGATTTCCTTACATCATGCTACAGTCAAGTCTCGGTTATGCCCACATATTAAAATAAATCCATCAATGTTAACATTAAATTCTGTCCTTCCCAACCCACTTGTACCTGAATAGGAGCCTGGTCCATATTTATATGAACGTCCACAGAAGATCCATCGTTCTTTGGAAAGCAGGGAGTGAGAAATAGACAGAACAAAATTAAAAGGACCAAAAAAAAAAAATGAGGTAGGTATGCAGAAGAAAAGAACAAAACAGAGCAGAAAGGTTGCTCCCCACCCAGCGTGGTAAGATTCTTGAAATTACACATCACTTGAAAAATAATGCCATGACTCTATGTTGTAAAAAACATGATTATACACCATTCAGATGTGCGTGTGCGCTCTTGAGAACTTCTTTATGCTCCTGTGAAGTCATGGCTTGGATCACCAGTCCAACAACTTCCCAAATCACATAGGCGCAGGAGTAAAAAGAAGCAACAATGAGCAATAATAATAAAGGAACGCATCATGATTTCCAGCAAGGCCTCCTAGTATACTTTAGATAGATAGATAGATAGATAGATAGATAGATAGATAGATAGATAGATAGATAGATAGATAGATAGATAGATAGATAGATAGATAGAAGAAGAAGAGAGAGAGAGAGAGAGAGAGAGAGAGAGAGAGAGATTGTTCCTGATCAGCCCCTGCAGGTACAGCTTCCACCCACAAGGGATTGTCATTCCTTGGTCTGGATAAATACAAGTAGTCCTCGGCTGACAAGAGTTCATTTATGAGCCGCGGTGGTGCAGTGGTTGGAAAATGCAGTACTGCAGGCTACTTCTGCTGACTGCCAACTGCCTGCAATTTGGCAGTTCGAATCTCACCAGGCTCAAAGTGGACTCAGCCTTCCATCCTTCCAAGGTGGATAAAATGAGGGCCCAGATTGTTGGGGGAAATAGGCTGATTGTCAGAGTTCCAGCAAACCTCCACTCCGACTAATAAGAACTCCGAGACAGACATCTTCTCATAAGTTTATTTGGATAGTAAACTGGAACAACTGGGGAATCCCGATTCTGACAGCTCCAGGCTTCCCTGCAATAAGTAAAAACTACAAACCCATCCCCTGCACCCATCATCACATCACATGCCCCAATCCCCACCTGTCCCAATTTGAGACTTCCTCTCACTTATGCGCAAAAAAACATGACCTTGAATTCGAAAAAGAATGTTATTATGTCTAACTATGTACACTCCAAGAAATTCCCCCTTCCCACTTTCCCAGACTCAAAATGTGGCAGTGTGGGAGCGTCTGGTCTCAGTATGACTTCCAAAGCTGACCCTGACTCTGTAAATGGCTTAGAGAGGGCTGGAAAGCACTGGAAAGTGGTATATAAGTCTAAATGCTATTGCTATTTAGTGACATTCGAAGTTACAATGGCACTGAAAAAAATGACTTTAGATTGTTTTTCATACTTAGGACCATTGCAGCCTCCCCAATGGCCATGTGATTTACATTCAGATCAGTGGTGGGATTCAATTTTTTTTTTACTACCAGTTCTGTGGGTGTGGTTTGATGGGCATGGCAGGGGAAGGATGTTGTCAAATCTCCAGCCAGAGGTGGTATTTGGCGGTTCTCCGAACTACTCAAAATTTCCACTGCCGGTTCGCCAGAACTGGTTAGAACCTGCTGAATACCAACCTCTGACTCAGATGCTTTGACAACTGACTCACGTTTATGATGGCAGCAGTGTCCCGGGATCATGCGATCCCCTTTTGCAAACCTTCTCAGCAGCGAAGTTCAATGGGGGAAACCCAGATTCACTTCACAACCATGCAACTCATTTAACAACTGCAGCAGTGGTCAGGAGAAGGAAAGTCGTAAAACGGGGCAAAAATTCCAAATTTACTGAACAACATTTCTCGACCCAACGATCGATCACTTCATCAAAATTCAGACACTTGACAACTGACTCACATTTAGGACGGCGGCAGTGCCATCCCCTTTAACAAACCTTCCAACCAGCGGTCCACAGGGAAACCAGATTGACTTCACACACACACACACACACACACACACANAAACCTTCCAACCAGCGGTCCACAGGGAAACCAGATTGACTTCACACACACACACACACACACACACACACAATGTTACTAACTTAACAATTGCAGCAATTCAAGCACTTAACAACTGTGGCAACGAAAGGTGTAAGATGGGGCAAAAACTCCCTGAACGAAATGCCTCGCGCTGAGCCACAGAAACATTGGGCAGTCGTAAGCCGAGGACTACCTGTATTTGGTTTTAGATCTCCCATATGCGACAGGAAGGAAGGCCCTGTGTGTGTTTCAAACCCTCTTCCTTCTCTGTCTGTATCACACACAGTAATCCCAAAGAGGGGCAAAACAGAAGGGAAAGCCAGACTTCCGTTCTGGTTGTTATCACGTTGTTCACAACACACCCTCCCAAGTCAGGAATGACGCTTTTCAGGAACAGCTGACACTGATCCCACTCTGGGCAAAGGCAGAAGGGAGGAACCCAAAGCCGCTTGAAGCACCCTACCGCCAGCTCCCCACTACCATGTAGAAGTGTACAAGCAAGTTCCCTTCTCATTTTATTAACAGGAAGGGGAGAAAGCATTAGGGGGAGAAGGAGACCGAATACTTCCCCTCGCCCCACAGCGGGAGCAGCTCTCTGGCTAAAACTCACTTGTGTGGGAGGCTGTGGGTCCATAATGCTTACTGGTAAGTTGAAGGTTCCCACCATAACGTAACTGTTGGCGTTGCGGTCATGGACAGTGGAACCTGAGCCCCGGGGTCCCGTGTTGTTGTGAGGCGTGGAGGACAAGCCTGCTCCTGAAGGCCCCCCCGAGGAGGGCGACTGGGTCTGGGGAGGTGCACGTTCCACCAAGTGGATGACTTTGCCTCCAACATCTGCAAAAACAAACAAACAAACCAGGATACGTGATCAGATTTCCTTGTAGAGTTCTCATTCCAAGTCTGGCTGCCTTGAAGCCTTGAATTAAAGAACCGGAAGTTTTTAAGAAGAAACTGGACAAGCATTTGTCTGAAATGCTAAAGGGTTTCCTGCCTGAGCAGGGGGTTTGGACTAGAAGACCTCCAAGGTCCCTTCCAACTCTCGTTATTCTGTTCTTGCCAGAGCTGTGGTGACGCAGTGGTTAGCATGTAATATTACAGGCTATTTTGACTGGCTGCAATTTGACAGTTCGAATCCCACCAGGCTCAGAGTTGACTCAGCCTTCCATCCTTCCGAGGTCGGTAAAATGAAGTCACAGATTGTTGGGGGAGCAATAGGCAGACTGTAGAACTGCTTAGAGAGGGCTGTAAAGCACTGTGAAGCGGTATATAAGTCTAAGTGCTATTGCTATACATCGTTGACAAGCATGACCAATACTGCTCCTTTCCCATAAGAAAAGCAGGCCTCAAGAATGACTTAATCGCTTGCCCATTTTTCAGCTACGAGTAAGATTTTTTAGTTAAAATTAGTGTATGTGTGTGTGTTTTTGTGTGTGTGTGTGTGTGTGTGTGTGTGTATATATATATGGGTTTTTTTGTTTTTGTTTTTATATATATATACACACACATGTATGTGTGTGCTGTTCAGCTTCCTTTGGGTATTATCCCACGGCATTGTAGTGCTTTTAAAGTTGTAGCAACATTTCAGCAGAATCTCATCTGCCATCATTCAGGCTTCTGTATGGATGTGGGTCTCACAGTTCCTGGTTTCAAATTCGAGGCTGGTCGATTCTGATTGGCTAGGAGCCTGGGTCTGTGTTCATTGGACTTGATTGGTGTTTCTGGTTTCTTCTGTCTGTTTTGTGGCTTTGATTGGCTGGCAATCCTCTGTTCTTGTGTTGGAGGCTTTCAGTGCAGCTTGCTTCGTGTGAAAGGACGGCTGCTATCCATTAGGGAAGCTAGGTTTTCACCTGCGGTGCCTGGTGGGGGGGTGTTGAGCTGGAGGCATCAGAGGGAGTCTGTTTGTGCCCAGGTGTTTGCCTGGCTTGTGGGTGTGGAGATCTTTTCATTTGAGAGTGGCAGGCTTTCAAATGATTGACAGTCTGCTGGAATCATCTCTTCTATTCATGCTGCAAGGTCTTTTTTCAATCTCTATGGCTTCTCTGATGATTCTCTGCTGGGGTTTTCTATAGTGGCTAGGATTTTGGTGCCATTGAAGTTGATGTTGTGACTGTGGTTTTCAATGTGTTTGACTAGTGAGGGAGGCTGTGTTCCAGCTTTTTACTGCAATTTTTGTCTTCATCCAGGTGGGTACTTATTCTTCTATTGGTTTGTCCAATGTATGTGGCCGGGCATGATGCACAGGGAATTTCGTATATGCCTTGTGTTTCCAGGTCAATTTTATCTTTGGGTTTCTTAGGATGGCTTGCTATTTTTTTTGTCTGTTTGAAGGCAGTCCTGATGTGATGCCTGTGTAGTATCTGTACTTGATTTTATCTGTAGTACCTCTTATGTAGGGCAAGACAGCTGTTCCATAGGTCTGTTGGTCTTCTAGGGTCTCTTTTATGTTTTGGTGTGTTTTTGTGGATCAAAGTTAGTGATTTTTGTTTTTTGAAAGCCATTGGCTGTCAATACACAGCCCAGGCTCCTAGCCAATCAGAATAGACCAGCCCGAATTTGAAAACCAGGAACTGTGAGACACACATCCATTACAGAAGCTTGATGATGGCAGATGAGATTCTGCTGAAACGTTGCTACAACTTTAACAGAACTACACACGAAAGCTTAAAAAAACATGTATATATATATATATATGTATGTATGTATGTATATGCATGTGTATATATATGTATATGTGTGTGTATGTGTATGTATATATATGAATGAATATATGTATGTACATATATAAATGTATGTGTATGTATGTTTATCTGGATCTAAACATCTAAATAAACCTGGATTGGTTCAGTGAATCATCCTAAAAACTGTAGAATTTATCCATGTCTTGCAAATATGCTTATATATAGGAAAGTCCAAACTGCATCCTCGGGAAATTTAATGAAGCTGGGAGATTTCCCCACCGGCCATTCCCTTGCTCAAAACATATTCATCTTTAATTAGAACTCAAGTTGTACATAATACCGGTAGTTCTCGACTTACAACTCCTTTAGTGACCATTTGAAGTTATAACAGCACTGAAAAAAGTGACTTATGAACATTTTTCACACTTATGACCATTGTAGCATCCCCATGGTCACGTGATCAAAATACTGGCATGTATTTATGGCAACTGGCAGCGTCCCAGGGGTCATGTGATCACCTCTCATGAAGCGCAATGACAAGCAAAATTAATGGAGAAGCCAGATTCACTTTACAACTATGTTACTCACTTTAACAACTGCAGTGATTCACTTAACAACTATGGCAAGAAAGGCTGTAAAATGGAAAAAGAACTCGCTTAACTAAAGTCTCACTTAAATTTGGGGCTCAATTGTGGTCGTTAAGTCAAGGACTACCTGGATACATTTATGTAATGTAATGTAATGTAATGTGTCATGCTCCTGGTGGAGACTGACTCTGAGGGAGAGGAGGAACAGCGACAGGGAGTGGAAGTGTGGCTCCAGAGGTTGTGGAGGAGGCTGGGGAAGGGCAGAGGCCAGCTGAGCAATCAGAGGAGGACCCAGGCCCATCCCCTCTCCATCCTAGGGCACACAGGGAAGAGAGGATAAGGGAGGAGGGGGACTTGATCCTCTTCATGGGATGCAGGTGTGACAACTGCATAAGAGTTTGGTCTTGCGTTCTGGCAAATGCTGGAAACAAAGTGTATTTTATTTTGGTCTGAACTTATCTTGGTTGGCATCCTTCCAACAGACTGTGCCTTGTTATCTCCTTGAATTTGGTAAATACTTCCCCTGTTCCATTGTGGAAATTTCGTCATTATACTTTGGTTTTTTTATTTCACTTCTATCTGCTCATTAAGTTCGGACTGTTTTGCTTTCTTTTGAAGACTATTTTTGAGTATGTTTTATGTCCAACTGAGTATTATTGAATAGTGGGACCAAGTTGGAGGCATTCAAGGACATTTATTTACGTTTTGGATTTTGTTACATTTGTGTTACAGTCTGGGTCATCACTGTAATGTAATGTAACGTAATGTAATAAATAATGTAATATACTGTATATTACTATTATTATGTTGTAATATTTAATGTATGTACATATAAAATGTAAAAGATGTACACAGATTTCCAAACATGCATGCATGTACATCTAGCAGGAAAAAAATCAATAAAGAAAGAGGCAACTACTTTATTTCCCAAACTGAATGTCTCAAGACCAATTCCAAACTTTTATTCCAACACTTTTGCACTCAACCCAGCAGTTATGAGTCTCTGCCAAAATAACTCAGGAGCGAGCACCTCATGCAAAATATGAATTTCATTCTGGGAGCCTTTATGGAAGCAAAACGCTAACATTTCGGGAGGGGAGAGCTTTTCCCAGTGTGAACTTGGCCGTACCCTGGGTCAGAACCCAGGAGCAGCTTTTCCCCAGATGTGAACATATGCCCGTCTACCACTGGTCAGACACCCACCTCCCTGTCTCCCAACACCCCCGCTGCTCCCCCGATATCACTCAACCCCCCCCCACCCCAACCTTCCTGTTCCCCAACTACACTATGTATGCTTTCAACTCCTTGTCATCTTCGCTAGGACCTCCCTTATAGATGAGCCTGCTTTTCGAGATTGGAACTGTTACCTGACCGCCTTTAGTCGTGCTCCTTGAAACTCTTTCACAGTGATCTATGGAGCAAAAAAGAGAAAACTGGAGGCGAGGACAAAAAACCACACCCAGGTAGGTAAAAACTCTCTTACTCCACTATTCCCTTCACCAGAACCTCGCCGCTCTTCTCATTTTCTACCTGCATAGGAACAGCTCTGACAATGAAGGAAGTCTCCATTCTGCAAAGGCTGTTGATTGAAGTCACCTAAAATAGACCTGGGTTGCGATAATATACTAAAGCTAGGAAGACATTGTAATACTGTCTCTTAAGCAAATGCTTAAATTGTGTAATCTGGGTGTAGTTTCCAGTCAAAAGGCCCATAAGATCTCGCAGCCAGAAACCGTAGGGAGCTTTTCTGTTCGGTTGCTGCTGAGGAGTGTTATCGCGGTCTTCCTCCTACTACTCGTTGGCTTCATTATCCTTGACACTGTAGTAATGTTTTACCTGAACTGTTTCTTTATACATAGAGACTTTGTATAATTCGATTATCCCTGCAACTGAAGCTGAACTCTTTAAACTGTGAATGATTGGGACCTGCTTTGTTTGGACTCTGCGCCTTAAAGTTTATTTTGAAGTTAAAAACCGTACACTCTCTTACCTACTACAGATTATCTGTTCCTGATATGCGCCTGTGTTATTCTTCACCACTCTCACTACGTCTCCCTGTGTGCGCTCATTCTTCTAACGGGGAATTACCTCAACGGGGCAGCACACTGCAATCTCGAACACAAGTGACAATATACACAAAGGGAAGGAGGCAAAGAGGAGGGGGAGGGGAAACGCAAGGGCCAGAAACTCATACAGCTGTGGGCATCTACAATGTCAATGAAATGTCGCAGATGTCTTGAAGATTGTCAGGATTTGGGTGGGGCAAAGGAAGCTCAGATTAAATCTTCCCAAAACCAGATTTGCTAGTCATCAGCAAATATTTATTTATTAAATTTAATTTACTGGTCAGCACATGTGTGCATGTGTATGTATGTATATGTATGTACATATGTGTGT